>LOJH01044747.1:0-11678 GCA_001685095.1 Ellobius talpinus | reverse complement strand
AAACAGTATTGCAAATTATATGGTTTCTGTGTGATTATTTTGGGGCTGAGCAGCTGGGAACTAACTAGGGGCCTCCTGTAACAGGGAAGGAACCAGCATAGTTCCAAACTAGTCCCTCAGGAATGTGGGTGACAATTGTGTGGCTGGGGCAGACTGTGGGGCCACTGGCACTGGCACCAGGATTTATCCTTACTGCTTGTACTGTTTTTCTGGGAACCTATCCTCTTTGGATGGATACCTTGCTCAGCCTAGATGTAGTAGGGAGGACCTTGGACCTTCCCCAAAACAATGTGCCTTGCCCTCTCTGAGGAGTGGATGGGGGTGTTATGAGGAGTAGGTGGTGGGAATGGGGGAGGGGAGGGAGTGGGAACTGGGATTGGTATGTAAAAAGAAAAAAGATAGCTTTTCTTTAAAAATATATGATAAAAAATAATTGAACAAGTACATTTAGGCTTGGAAGTAGTACTGAGAGTGAAGAAAAAAGAAGGAAACTAAGATTTAAAATATACTTGAGGATTTAGGAGATTAGTAAATGGTAAAGCAATTGTATAGCATGCTTTTAGTTATTGGTTTCATACTTATTTCCATTGCCACCAAACCTCACCATATCCATTTACCTACCCACACCACATACTTACTACAAACTACACACACACTACACCACACGTACATACCTCATGTATACATACCTCAGATCATATACATACACACACCACACACACACCACACATCACATACATACCAGACACCCCCCACTTCCCACATATATACCATACACTACACACACCACATATCACACACACATACCACACATATATACATACCACACACCACACACACACACCACATGTTGTAGTGACCCCCCAGCCATGAATTATTTTTGTTGCTACTTCATTACTGCAATTTTGCTATGGTTATGTATCATAATGTAACTACCTGTGTTTTCTGTTGGTCATAGGTAATCTCTGTGAAAGGATCAGTCAACCCCCACAGGTTGAGAACCACTGAATATGGACCAAATAACCATAGGTTCTTTCCAAAGGAACTTTGTCTATTCAGTTATTACAATGTTGTACTATGTCTTTGAATATAAAGGTTATTATCTTTTAAAATTATCTTCTTTTTTAATACCACAGAAGGAGCATTTATTGTTAATTAAAATTATTTATTAAGAAATTTGTACCATTAGTACTTTCATATTCCTAGCTAAAGAATTGCTGAAATGTTAGCATTAGCAAATTAAAGAATTTTTTGACTACATTATTCTGGTTTCTATGTTATTTTGAAAATGTATGACTTTGATCCTAAATCCTTGGGAATATGTGAACCTGATGCTCCAGTATAAAGAAGGAATTCCTGATGTTACAAAGCCTCTAAAATTCTTGTTTTGTTTCAAAATAGTTAATATGAATTTTTCTGTTGGTCTCTGTTTTTTAGCCTCTCATTTCTTCTTTTCATCTTCAAAATGCATTTTAAGTATACTATCATAGCTGCATCTGCTTATAGGCAGATATTTATCAATTGATTATAAGCAATTTCCCTCTTCAATAGTTTTTCTTCCTACAAAAATAGTGTTATTGTTTTCCTTCATCCTTTCTGATTACAAGGTGCCACAATAAGTGGTTATTTTGTTTGTAATACTTTTTGATATACCTTAGACTCATCTTATTATCACAGCAGGGTGTTGGCTCTATTTTGATTCTTAGGGATGTTTTTGTTAGAGCTGTTATATTTTAGACAGAGAAAGATTTTTAAGAATTAAACATCAAAAACAAGTGGTCATTACTTCATTTTCATTCAATTATATCACATACTTGAATCTCTTCTCTAAGGTAGTATTATCTACCTACTGAATAATTAATTGATGCACAAATATAGTAGGGAAAATACAATTATGGAAACTTTTATAGACTTACTAAAAGCGAAGTATGTGCTTTTGACAATAAAACCATGTCAATATCTAAAAATTATAAACAACATAGAGGGCTATTATTTAAGGCTACATTTTAGTGAATATCAAGTACATAATATTGTTCATCAAAGAGTCAATTTAGAAACAAGCACTAGAAAGCACAAATTCTAATCTAAAGATTTGTTTTATTTTACTGTATGCAGAATGTTATTTTGAAGTTGTTTAATACTCAGTTTTTTGTCACCTTGAAGATTTCTGTCATGAAAACAGTAATTCATTTGTCAGATGTTTTGAAATTTCAGGCTTCTCTGGCTATTATATTTTATCTCATTACCCAATAAAATTGATGTCCTCATCAAACAGTTTTCACTGTCCTAGAAGTCTCTGAGTACTTTGATGTGTTAATTTGTCACTTGACAGCCTATAGGACATTGAGGCATACAGAAGTGAGATATGGCTTCCTCGGTACAAACCCTCACATACACATTAGCCTTGCACTTACCTTTTCTGTTGTGGAATTTGCTTCAGTTTTGAAAGTGGTCACTGTTTGGCTAGTTGAACACTTGGCAAAGATAGAACTTATGAGGTCTATTTCACTGAGAAGGTCTGTAGAGCTTACATGTAAACCTTAATCAATATATTGCCTTTCTCCACATGTTATGTACCTAGAACATATCATAAAGCACATTCCACTTCCTTTCCCAGTGTCCCTGGAAAGCCATCAATACCTATGTGTGTATATGTATGCAAGTTTGTGTCTGTCAGAAGACATTCCCTCATTCCAGCTTAGCTTGGATGACTCTGAGTAGGCTTCCTGGAGTTTCCCAGGGAATCTTCAACCACTGGTTCTAGTAATGGGCTTAATAACTTTGGTTACCTTCATGCCTACTTATCAATTTCTTTCCTCTTTTCTCTGTATACACAATACATAGTTATTTTAGTTCTTCCTTCTACCCAGAGTTGTGTGACTGACTTTGGGAAACAACTCTTGTTATGTTGTGTGATATTAAACTTTCTGGGATTCCGCTAGATGGCATGTGTTAATTATGGTTTTGCTTTACTATGACCAGACACCCCAAGAAAGCAATTTAAAGTATGAAAGATTTATTTTGATGCATGGTTTTATAGGTGTTGGTCCATCATGACAGGAAGGAATGACAGGGAAGTTTATATTATGATGGCAGCTAGGAACCAGATAAAGGAAACAGGACAAACCCAAGGTGAGATACAGCCCCCAATCCGATACCTTAATCAATACCATCCCTTCAAATGGGTCTCTCCGCCATTTCATCACCTCTCAACAATGCCATTGTTATATAAATCCAGCAAGATACATTTTATCCATTAAATCAGAGCCATAATGACTTGTCTCTTGATAGGCCTTTACCGATATACCCAAGGTATGCTTTACAAATCTTCTAGATATTTCTTAACCCACTCACGTTGACTATTAAGATTAATGATCTCATGACCTGGCTTTAAAAGTAATAGGAAAATCAATCCCAGTTGTTCTCTATTGCAACTTAAGCTTCACCTTCACAGCTTCATACACAACTTTCTCAGGAGTTACATTTAGAGAATCCAATTATAGCACATGTTATTAACCTCAACAGCTTTTTGTAACACTGATACAAGCCTGCATAGCCTTCCCATTCTTGCATGCTTATAAAGCAACACTACTCACACACATAGCCATGTACTGCTCCCAGCTCAAGCTGCCAAGCCCAAAGGAATGGGTCCTTGGTCTACAGCCTCTTCAGCCTTTGCGTGCCTCTGGGGCTAAGCTGGGGAAATTATTTCCCCAGTATGGCCATTTTCCAGCAGAATACCTTGAAGTTTTTGTGTTTTCAGGCGCTCTTCTTTCACGTGTGTTCTTATGGTTGGACTCTAGAGCTCTCCATGGGTGCAGCCTTGTTAATTTGCCATTTTTATTGCTCCAATGCAAAGCCTTTTTAACTGTGGGAGCAATGTCCTTAAGAACTACAGATGCTCTGTCCACAGTGTCACTTCCTCCCATGAGCTTTTCCGTGCCAAACCACACGTAATTCACAGTTTTCTGTCCTGCTTGTTGTCCCTTTTCACTGCACAAGTGGCGAAAAGAAGCAAGCAGTCACTACAGAACAGTCTGAATGCTACCCTGTCGTGAAATTTCTGTGACCATGGGAATCAGTCTTTACTTCTAAATTCAGTCTTTTCAAGTTCAAGGGCACAGAAAGAGTACAAGTGGGTGCTTTGCCAGTATATAACATGGATGGTTCTTTGCTTCCTCCCTGACAGGCCTGTTCCTGTCGAAAACTTCATGAGTATGGCCTTCACTGGCCACTTTTCTACGGGCATTTGGCTTTCAGGAATGGCCTATTAAGCTCTGCTTGGAGCATTCTAAAGCTTCTTGAGGCCATAGCTCCCAACTTCAAATCCGTTCAGAAGACCTATGAATCACATGATTAGGTTCTTTGCAGAAAAGACCCCAATTCTTGATGCCGGTTTGCTGTATTAGTTTTTTTTTTTCTTTCTTCACAATGTTATGACTGAGTACCTGACAAGTAATAGCCTAAAGGGTGAATTATTGATTTTGGCTCATGGTTGGAAATGATACAGTCCTCTACTTCATGGTAGCTGGAGCCTTGGTGGTGGGGGAAGAATATGGCAGCTGCTTGCTAGCAATTTGGTGGGCCAGGAAGCCGAGATGGGACAGAGAGTGGAGACAAGGTATAAACTTCAAGGTTGTCCCCCTAGTGACCCATTTTCTCCAGTTAGGCACGTACTTTCCAGAGTTCCACAATCTTGCAAAACAACACGATCAGCTGGATGCCACATGCTCAAACACACGGGCCTGTGGGGGCATTTTTATATCCATACCATAACAGCTTCTCTTTCTTCATGTGGACTCTCATGACCTTACAGCAACTTTCTTCCAAGACGACAGAGGTGGGAGGTTCATGGAATCTTTGGGTTGTTGCTCCGAAGTCTTGTTGATTTAACGGAGAAGTTGATAGATGCTCCTGTTGATGGAAGGAGTTGCATGCATTACAGGAAGGGGAAAATTTGCTGAAAATTATATACCCTAATATCTAATCACTATCACTGATAGTCAACACCTCATGTTTGCCAGAGGTTTTCTCTCCGTTTTCATGGAATGTTTAACCTATCAGGGTTGATCCCATGCTGTAGCCTTCTTTAACACAGGGCATTGCAGAATCTGTGGGTGCAGGAGAGGATTGTCCTATATAACTGCCTTTATTTCAATAGTACTTTTGTGCTTGACATTCTCATTAATTATTTAAACCAGTAGTTACAGACATGCCAGAAAATATGTATTAAATCTGCTAAATATTTATGTGTAACTGGAGGCATATCTATAACTAGTCAAGTATTCTTGTCATTCTAATCCACTTTTTGGCATTTAATAAGAGCAACATAAGACCTGAAGTTAGAATTAGCTACTTGCAATTTTTGCTTCATTTTCCTAGAATTTTAGTGGCTAAGAAATCTAAGAAATTTGCTGGTCGGCTTCTGCAGTAGCTGCTGCAGAAGGGCATATCGGCTTTCTCCTTGGGGAGACCTGCCAAGCATTTCTGTCCCATTATCTCTGGGAGTTGGTCCCAATGGGCAAGGTCCATGGACTTTAACATTTCTCCTCCCTTCCCTAACCCTCTCCTCAGAGAGTGCTTCTCGAATTCAAAATGAGGACAAAAACAAATCTTCAGAGTTTTCTTCCCTTTTTGTTATTTATTGGTTGTATTTAAAATCTTTCCCTAGAGCCAACACAGTTTTTGGACAGTGTTTTAGAGATAAATGTAAAAGTTCTACTTTCTGTATCTTTAGTATTAAATAAAAAGAAGTTATTTACTGTCTGCCCTTCCCTCAGCTGAGAAATCATTATTCAGATGACCGGAAGCTATGTCCCCTGGCTTCAATTTATAGATATTTTTGGAATCTCATCTCCAAAGGATTGGTTGAAGGAGCAAAGGCATTTGCATATTTAATTTGTCATGTTGTGAGTATGGAGCGGAGCTATCTGAGGAGCTGATGCCTTCCTCATCTCATCAGTACTGTTTCATTTCTCACGATTTGCTTAACCACAGCAAAATGGGTTGCATTCCTCGGATGCCGGGAGAATTCTACGTAGCGACAGAAATTCATTTGGTGGGAATGTTGGTGGGCAAGATAACGTGGAGGCACCCAGCAAAAGCATCAGAGTGCACGGCTGACTCCCTGTCTCAGCAACGGAGAAGGCTGGTAGGCACAACTTTTGGAGTTTTAATTGTGGTCCCTTTGGGGCCTAGAGATATGTCACAGCTAACACAGCTTGCAGGTACCACAAAGGACTTAAGCGGGGACTAATTTGACTGTTGACTATTTTTCCAAAGCCCCATGTGTTGAAGGTTTGGCATGATTGGGGCGAAACCATTGGTACGCGGTGACTAGAAGAAGGAAATTGGGTTACTGGGAGAGTGCACCTATAATAGATACTGAGATCTGAGCATCTTTTTGCTTTCTTGTCTTTGCATCCTGGGTACAACATGGTGGGCAGGCCTCCACTACTCCAGGATCTTATCCTGAGGCACTGTGCAACAGGATGAACTATACCCTCAAACTCTGAGCCAGAAGGAACTTCCTTCCTAAGGCTCTCGTCCGGTACTTTGTGACCACAATGAGAAAAATTACTTAATGCAATGGTTTCGGAGGCTTCAGTCTGTAGTAACCTGGCTTGCTGCTTTGGACATTAGGAAGGAAGTTCATTTTGGCTCATAGCTTGAGGATATAGCCATCATGGTGGGGATGGCATGATGATAAGAGTGGTCCCAGTGTGGCAGGAGGAGCAGGAAGTGTTGTTCACATTGGATTTAAAGTCAGGGACAAAGAAAGTGATGAATGCCAGTGTGACTTGGCTAAACTTCTCTGGAAATGCCCTCACCAAGGTGTGTCTCCTAGGTGACTCTCCATCAGCCAAGCTGACAGTGAAAATCAGGCATCACAGGTCCACCAACTGAGGGACCTGGCTCCCTCTCAAAG
The DNA here is from genome assembly GCA_001685095.1 of Ellobius talpinus. Taxonomy (NCBI): domain Eukaryota; kingdom Metazoa; phylum Chordata; class Mammalia; order Rodentia; family Cricetidae; genus Ellobius; species Ellobius talpinus. Next base: position 4,750 of record LOJH01044747.1, on the reverse strand, counting down.
TGGATGGTACCTTAAACAGGTGTGAGGAGAAAGCGATGTGTGCCTGCCTGCTTTTGCCTCTTCTTCCTGAGCTGTGCATCTGCCACTGCTCCTGCTGCCATCTTCCACTGACACCAAGCTCCAGCCTCTCCAGCTGTCCCATGCTGACTCAATAGCAGTGACTGTACAGGAAGCCCCAGGCCTTCGGTGCTGGGTTGTGACTGTTGAGGATGCAACCCATGGATTGAGCAGCTCCTTGATTCTGAAGCTTTCGGATGTGTATATGACCATTGCTGAATTACCCAGTTCCTATCCTGTAAACCAATGTAATAAACCCTGATATATATATGGTGTTGACACACACACAAACACACATACGCACACACACACTCCTTCTGTTCCTCTACAGAAGTCTTCCTCACACAACTGTAAACCAGATTAACCTTCTCTCCTTATAAAATGACTATCTCAGGTATTTTTTTTCTATACTAATGGAAAGCTGACAGTTATGGTCAAACTGAAATACTTCCTGAAGGTCCATGTTTAAAATACTTGCTTCCCAGTTAGTAGGGGCATTTGGGAGGCCGTGGAACCTTGGAGGAAATATGGCCTAGGGGGTGAAGTAGGTTACTAGGGATGGGCATTTTATGGTAATAAACCAGATCTTGTTCCAGACTACGTCTCTCTATGTCCTGGTCTATTGTCACATGAACAGCTACCACCACAGGAACTCCACCCTGTGCCCTCCCATCATGATGGACTGCAGCCCTCTGAAACCATGGTCCAAAGCAGGTCATTCCTCTCATGGTTTATTTCTGTAGGGTATTTTGTTATAATAATGGAAGGGTAACTAAAACGTGGACTAGCATGGAAGGATATTAAACGTTCACAAATAGAGGAATAAAAGGACCAGAGCAGTGGTTCTCAGCCTTCCTAATGCTGAGACCCTTTAGTAAAGTTCCTCATGTTGTGGTGACCCCAACCATAAAATTATTTTCATTGCTTCTTCACAACTGTAATTTTGCTACTGTCATGAATTGTAAATATATGATGTGCTGGATAACTGATATGAAATCTCTGTGAAGGGGTCGTTCTAACCCCAAAGGGATTGTGACCCACTGGTTGAGAACCACTGGACCAGAGCAAGGAACACCTTTGTCCAAGAGGAACTAAAACTTCCAAAGTCAAAATGAAGTAGTGGCCATTTATCAGACACAAGCACAGACATCAATATGTGTGGCTGCTGATTGAGCTCTGACTATGCAAATAAACACCTTCTAAATAAGATGAGATCAGCACCCCCCCAAAGAAGTAATGGTTCCCCAGGTAGGAATCAGAGAAGTTCATTTGTCTCTTTCTCTTGTCTCCTGAATAAGCTGTGAGAAAGCATGGGAGAAGTTAGGAAAGGGTTTTGTGATTTTCTGATCCGATGTGTTTTGTGATTCAAAGTGTTTCCAAGTATGGTCCACCATATTCTAGGTGGAGTTTTTTCCCCCTTTTTTTCAGAAAATATTAGATATTTTAAAACAAAAAGATTCCTTCTATTATTGGCTCTACACGATGAGGCAAGGAGACAGGATGGACAGAATGACAGGGATGAGGTCGGATTGCAGAGTGGGCTTGAGGGTTGGAAGTAGCTCACAGGAGAGGATCAAACAACCTCACTGGCTTTGGCGATGCCTTGGAAGTTGGAACATTTGTGGATCCCTTTGTATTAACCCCTACAGTTGCTAGACATGGTCTCTCATTTCCTAACTTAATTATTATTCAAGCCATCCAAACACCTGCAATTTTGCTCCCAAGACAGCTGAGAAGGCAAGAACCGAATGCATGCTACAGTCTGATTTTCCCCAGCATCAATGTCAGAATGTGATAGGCCCTAACAGAAGGTGGAAACCTTATGCTGGCAGGTGAGGTTGCTTTTTCTCTAGGAGCTCATCTCTTCTTCCCCACCTCCTTCACCACCTCAAGTCCCCAAGTCTAGATCGAGTGTCTCTTATATATTCCTGTGCCATGTTAGAGATTCTGAGGAAAGCAATATCAGCAGAGAATCTAGGTTTGAAGGCTGAGTTTGCGAAGCACTGCCCTCTCAGCTTCACATACATGTTTTATTTCCTCCTCACAAGAATCACTGGAGGCGCTGGCCCGAACACCATGGCTGTCCACCACAGAACCCCTCCCCTCGGCAGTTTACCATAACCACAACCATGGTGCTCACAGCTGTGTCTGAAGCTGAGCTCCCAGGGGAAGTGGTCTGCTTATGACACATGGACTTGGTTTCATCTTCAATCACTTGAGGGTTCGAGGACTTGAGTCACTAGAAACTGTCCTTATTCATATGACAGGAGGGTGATACTGACTGGCTCCTAGGGACTTTGAATGGAGAGGGCTTTTCGAGGTGGTGTGAACTTCCTCTCAGTATGAAAGTCGCAAGACCTCCCAAAGGGAGTGTTCTAGATAACAGAAGGCGAAGCATACCCGTTTTTATTAATAACCTCAGTGTCTTGCAACGGCACTTAAAATTTGTTTGTCACAGCTGAATTGCCCATGTGGGTGCACGTGTGTGTGCCCGTGTGCATGCGCATGTGTGTGTATGTGTGTGTAGAGTTGTAGGGGAGGGAGAACAGGAGCACAGAGATCACACTACTTGAAAGGAGGGGGATGGAATAATCGGCAGACTTTTTTATATATAGAATAGATGCAATCTATGCCATGCATAGCACCTGTCTCACCCAAGGGGCTCCTAAAAGTGACATCTATGACCCATGGCTGAAACTTGAGATCTAAGATGGCATCGTCATTATTAGTGCATGCATGCTGATAGCCCATCAGTTCAGTTACTCCATTAAGGTTCCTCAAGCTCAGTGCCTCTTTATCCAGAGACCTGTGAAGTAAAGGAACACATGATCGGCCCCTGCTCTCACATGTGAGATGGGCGCATCTTAATTGCTATATATGTTCTGGTTCAAAATGGTCACACCTGGGAGGCACACAGCAATCACTGGCAGCCATGGTTTGGACCTGATCTGGCCTCCACAGGCTCATTTCCTGAGTGCTTGGTCTCATCCTCTAGTGCTATTTTGAAGTTTATGGATCCTTTAGGAGGCGAGGCATTGGCAATGGAAGTAGGTGACCAGGGAAGGGCCTCTGATTTCTATTCCTGGTCCAGTAAAATGTAAGAAGCCTCTGTCATATGCTCTCACCATACGAGGGCCCTTCCACCATGCCTTCCCCAGTGTAATAAGCTGAAATCACAAGGCAAAAAGTTAAAGCATTTCTGCCTTAAGTTCCTCCTGTAAGGCATTCTGTGGCACTGGCAAAAACAGTGACTAATGATGCCCTCGCAAATGCAGTTCTAGGAAGCAGTGCTGCTCTCTCAGTAGAGCTCAGTTCTACTTTTTGGGTTTGCATCTCCAGGTCCCAACTCCAGCAACTGAGCTCTTTGCTCCACCTTTGAGATAGCCTTTATTTTCCAGGGACTTAACCCATGTTTGCAAATGAGGGATTTTATTTTCTGCTCACAGTAGTTGTGGTTTGAGGGAGGAGGTTTTCCTTCATGGTGTATTGTTTCTGTTCCTCTTAGGAGAAACTGACATGTTTCGGTCACTATAATCCCTTTACAACTTCATGGGGTGGGCTGGGGAAGCTGATTTAGCACTTCAGAGCATTTGCTATTTTTCTTTCTTTTTCTTTCTTTCTTTTTTTTTCAAGACAAGGTTTCTCTGTAGCTTTGGTGTCTCTCCTGAAACTAGCTCTTGTCAAGACAGCTCAGGCTGGTCTTGAACTCACAGAGATCCACCTGCCTCTGCCTCCCAAGTGCTGGGATTAAAGGCATGTGCTATCACCGCCTGGCTGCACTTGCTATTTTTCCAGAGGGCTAGAATTCAGTGTCCAGCATTCATATTAGGGTTTATAACCACCAGTTAGTTCAGTTCCTGAGAGAGACATGATGCCCTCTTTCTGTACTCTACAGATACACCTCTGCCCCCTCTGTGCACACACACACACACACACATTATTACGTTACGAGTGGTTGTTAGCTGCCTGACGTGCATTTTAGGAAATGAACCCTGGTCCTGTGGACGAGCAGCAAGCATGCCTTTCAAGTGGTTTACACTGAGCCATCTCTCCAGTCCCTTGGAGGTTCTTTGTTTCTGTTTGTGAGATCCCAATAGGCATTGCTTTATGCCTTTTTGAGGATGTAACAAATGTTTCCCCAGCTCCTGTTTCAGATGAGATCTCCCACTGAAGCCATTTCTTTGCCCTTTGGACATGTGAGGGATTAGAAACAGTTTTACTTTTGCACCCAGCAATTTCTTCCTCTTTTTTGATTCCTAAGCCTTTGTTTGGAAACTAAACAGTTTGTATTTTAGCTCAGAGGTCTACTTTTGCATGTTTATCATAGACAACAAGCAGAAGCCAGGTGGCTCTTTTAATATTTCACAGGAAAATCTGTTTAACTAGGTCATCGAATTCCTTAGGAATGCTGTTTAGGTTTTTTTTTGCATTACCACATGTAAACAATTTGGCCCAACTCTCTACTACTAGGTTAAAAAGGTTTTGTTTGTTTATTTGTTTGCTTTAATCTTCTAACCTCTTAGAAGTTTTGTTTGTTTATTTGTTTGCTTTAATCTTCTAACCTCTTAGAACGATGCCCGGCTTCTTTTTAATCCTCCGCTAACGCTCTCTCCTGCACTGTCAGGGTTCCACAAACAGTTTAGGAAGGATGGTTATGGGAGCAGGGAAGTAGATATCTTAATTAAGGGACCCA
>LOJH01044746.1:0-12984 GCA_001685095.1 Ellobius talpinus | reverse complement strand
TTCACCCACTGAAACAGTCTACCTGAGCTAATGGGAGCTCACCAACTCCAGCTGTACTGGGAAGGATTAAGCATTGGACCAAACTAGTCCCTCTGAATGTGGTTGACAGTTGCATGGCTGGTGCAGAATGTGGGCCACTAGCAGTGGCTTTAGGATTTATCCCTACTGCATGTGTTGGCTTTTTAGGAACCTATTCTCTTTGATTGATATCTTGCTCAGCCTATATATAATAGAGAGGGCCTTGGACATTCCCCAGAGCAGTATGCCTTACCCTCTCTGAGGATTGGGTGCAGGTGGGGTGGGAGGATATGTGGAGGGAATGGGAGGAGAGGAGGGAGTAGGAACTTGGATTGGTGTGGGCAATAAACAAAGATAATGTTTTCATTTACAAAAAAATAAAAATAAAAATAAATAAAATGAAAAACAAAAAGCAAAAAAACCCTGTAATTATATCTTTACATCATCCAACCCCTTTTTTCTAACTTACTCTCAAACAGAGGGTCTCTTTTACTTATTATTATTATTAATCATTATCATTATTATTACATACACATATTTATAATAGAAGTTATTGAGTCTATTAAGTATGGCTTGTGAACATATTATTTCAAGGCTCACTATTATATTTTAGATATTGAATTAGAAGGCTCATACCTGGAAGATGTTAATTCTCTCTTACTAAGCATTCATTAGCTTCCTGTAGTCTTTTGTCTAGGGCTATTCCTGTGAGAGTTCCTCTTCCCATTTACCATGTTTATTGATATTGGTATTGTGCAGACCTTGTTTGGACAATCATAACATCAAGTCATGATGAGTAGAATTTGCCTATAATTTTTAGGAGGTAGAACATATCAAAATTGTATTTTGGTATTACAATATTTTTCTTTTTAATATTTTATGCAATATATTCTGATCAGGCTTTTCTTCCCTCATCCCCATATCCTGTCTGCATCCCCACCTGAATAGTTCTATGCCTCTTTGTCCCTCTCTTTCATTAGAAAAATAAAGAGGCAAGTAAAACAAACTAAAAGTAAAACAAACCAAAACCAAACAACCCAAGAGAAAGAGAAGAAGAAAATGCAAGAAACACACAGAAAACCATAATAAAACAAAATCAGAAATCAAATTATGCAGCAAAGGACCAGTAAGACAAAAATGCCCCCTGAAAGCACTAAGAGAAAAGAAGTTCTCAAAAAATACCCTTAAGTTCATTTTGTGCTATCCCTCTATGTCATAGGGCCAAAACTCACTATGGTTAATATTAAAAATGAAATCCGTTAGAGAACACCATATTCCCTTTGCAAGTTAGTGTCAATTGCAGATAGCTTCTTGTTTAGGAATATGAGTCTGTGTCAACTTCCCCCGCCAGTATCTTGTTTGCACTGCGCAGTCCCTGTTCCATAGTTTCTGGTAGTTCATGTGTGCATCACTCCTATCATGTCTGGAAAAACACTACTTACTCGGAGCCACCCATGCCCTCTGGCTCTTACAACCTTTCTACCTTTCCTTCCACACAGCTCTTGGAGCCCTGAGAGGAGGGATTTTATGAAGACATTTTATTTAGGACTAAGTATTTCAAAATCTCTTATGTTGTACATTGCCCAGTTGAGGATCTCTGTGTTGGTTTCCCATATACTGCAAAGAAAGCATCTTTGATGATGGCTATGTGAAGCACAAACTTGGGATTATAGTAAAATGTCACTGGGAGTAACTTTGTTAGTACATTACTTTATCAGAACAATGGTATCTAGTTTTCCCATAGGACCATGACTGATCTAATGGTGATTTTATTCTGTTGAGAAAATTTTCTATTGGGGAATTGTCTCCCCATTATGTATTGAGTTCATTTAGCTACAATCATATATATATGAAGTTTTACTGTAATAGTTTTTGTATGGACCCTCAAGTGACCATTAGTGTTAGTTGTCCTTTCCATATTCCTTCCCTTACCCCACTCTTCCATCTCTCTCCCCATTTAATCTTCTCACAAATTTAAAGAACTAATAAGGAAGCATGAATACTTTGCTTCTTAGATAACAACCAGCTGCAGTACAAATGTGACTGTCTATATAATTAGTGTACATATTAATGAAGTACCACATTTTACTTTGTCTTTGAGAAGTACTATTGTCATCTGGATCCTGTACTTCAGTGTCTTTGTCTCTGTTATGATGCTTCATAGGCATCATGAAAAAAACACAAAATATTGCCCATCTCCTTCTGTATTTCCTTATAGCAGCTAGAGAATCTGATTGCTTTACTTGACTAAAAAAGATGTGCAAAATAAAAACTGTCTCATCTCCACAATTGGAAAGAAAAGCAAGGATCTTGGATTGGCTAAAGAAATTATGGACAAAATAGGATATTTTACATCAACTCAGTGTCCAGAGGTTTTAGACTATTGTAAACACATGGATTTAATGTTACCCATTCATTAGAGATTAAAAAGTCCATTTTCTCCTTAATTTTTGAGTGCAGAGTATTTCCCTTAAATCATATAAAAATCTCTTCAATACCTGAGTTTTGAACAGGAGTCTGTGCTAATTGATTACACCACTTATCTTCAAATAATAATCCTTTGTCACCAAAAAATCATTCGCAATGCTTCTATATAAATTATCCTATAGTTTTCCAATTGTCATTGTGTATGGTGCTTACAAAACAATGGTGGAAATATCAGTGAGGAATTGTCTTAGTTTATGACAATTTAAATATTTTTAGCTGAACATATTCTATGTTTCAAATACTGAATCAATGAGAAGGAAGAAAACCTGAATAAAAAGGAACTCTTTGGAATTTTTATTTTGAGTATAATATTTTGATTACAATAATTATATAATAAATTAAAATATTTTTGGATCTTAGAATCGATTTGGCAATGTGATATACTCAAAAGTTTGAGTTTACCTCTGCATAAACACAACAGAGAAGATGTAAAAACTGAAAAATTTCATGCTAACTTTCTCAAGAATAGAAGTATGCCAATTTCTTAGACATTGCATTATCATATATGCTGCTGGAAAGAATGCAATTTGATTCAATTTTCATTGAGGAATATTTGACAATATCTATACTATCTCTGCCACGTCTTGCAATAATCTATCATTCTTTATGTATGTCACATTTTCAGTTCAGGTGCTGGGATCTAGATCAACTACTGTTCGACAAAAAGTCATTTTAAAAATTTTTGTCAAACCAATAAAATGTGTTTGGATAGATGGTCAATGAAATGGATTTTTATTTCATTTTTGACTATTCACTGCCAGGTTTAATCACAATTGCACCAATTGTGTCAACAGTATGAAATTAGTAGGGGTTGTGTCAAGACAAAGATTAGATTAGGTGTTTTGTGTCCTTTATTTCTGAACAAAGAGACATAAAAACAAAATACCTTCTGTCAACAGAATAACATCCAAAGAATTAGGACAAACAGAACACAAGCCAATGTCACTGCTAGTGGGTATCTTATTATTGCTGTAGGAGCAGTGATTTTGTTCTATTTTTAATACAGCAAAGCAATGTTTTCAAGTAACTCTACTCCAATTTATGCAGTCAAAGTCCTCAGTATATATAATCACAAATCCTTTTAACAATGAAAAGTAAGTAGTGAATATACTTAGAGCTAACCTCAAAAATAACATACTCAGATTACCTCAATCCAAAGTAAGACCTTAAAGGATGGTCCCCTTGGTAGTTCGGTGACTGAGGTGCTTGGTTTGCACATGTGGGGAAGCTGAGTCCAATTCCCAGAACCCATGTGAAAGGGTGTGCACACATTAGTCCACATCTGTAAAGTGATGAGCAAAGCCTCAACAAATAAAATGGAGACTGAGTGATAAAGACATCTAATGTCAACATCTTGTCTCTATTCTCTCTCTCCCTCCCTCTCTCTCTCTCTCTCACACACACACACACAAACCACCTTGAAGACATAAATTATCTTTAACACACAAAACAAAAAAATATCTTAAATAATTCAAATTACTAGGACGTCCCATGCAAAACTATGCATCATAGTTTTCTGTAAAATAGATTTCATTTCAGTTTAAATGAAAGTTGATGAGATATTGACAGTAAGATTACTTGTGTTTTCTTAAAATATGTCCATTATTGTCAACCAGAAAGACCAATATCTGTACTTCGGAATAGACTAGAGTTAATTGGAACAAACAAATACAACCCATAATATTTGTTTGTATTTTAGCTAAAAAAAATTACAAAATGCAATGTGGTATGTGGTTTTCTGACACATGGTAGCCTAAATCCAAACCCCAAAATCCCAAGCCTTTAAAACTAAAGCCATCTGTTAGTCATTAGCCCTTTGACTAGTGACATCTAAGTTCATCTACAAAGTCCAGCCAATAATCATGTAATCTCATTTTGAGCTGGCTGCAGTTCCTACTAATCTGGAGATTAACTTGGTAACTATTTACATTAAGTTGAATTGAATTAGGAAGATGTAATTGTTGCAGAAGTGTAAATGAATAAATATCCAAATTTCTACCTCAATTCTCAGCACAAGAGTTTGATTAAATATAAGTATAATCTCATGTGATGTTTAATCTTATCACTTGTGACAAATCAGTAGAGAAAAATGTTAATGTAGCAAAGTTCTATTGGGGCTCAGAGTTTGGAAGGTGAAATCCTTCATGGTGGCTAAGGCACGCCACGTTTATGTCAGTGGCATGAATTCCTATCAACCCCAACTGAGAAGCAGAATGCTCTAGTCAGAAGCAGATGTTCACCTATAACTCAAAGATGGTCCCCCAGTCATCTACCTCTGCCATACATGCCTCTTTCCCTAAAGGTTTTACTACAACCAACAGCATCACCATTACCCAAGATCCTTCCAACTGGAAAAACACATGAGCATGTAAGGGACAGTTTCCATATAACACTATCTGAATATTAAATATTTCCTTTGTTGTGGTATGTGTGTGTTGGCAGTGTATTCTCATTTATGGTTACTGTATGTGCAGTTTTGAAAAATCAAATAATATATGAGGCAAAGAAGAGATTTGAAATTGTATTTTAAAATTTGTTGTCAGAAACAACAAAATTATACAATCTCTATATTCCTTTCCAAAATTTACCACAAAAAATAAAAAAATACCTCTCCAAAGCAATACAAAAGAAAAAAATACGTACAGTAGAAAGAATGAAATACAAGTTATTTTTTTCTTAGATTACTTTATTGGTGATTCAAGATAATGTGTCTACAAGACAGGTGGGTCTAATAAACCCTAAATTTTAAGTTTAACCAATATATTAAATTAGAATGCTGGGCTACACACATATATATGGAAAGAGAAGATGAATTTGAAATTAAGAAATGGAATCTTACAAATATTATCAATAAAATTATGCATATATAACATCTAAAAATAAAGTATAAAATACTCTAAATGTAGGTAGCACACTCTTTTAATTTAATCCCAGCATTTAGAAAGAGAGGCCGGTAGATCTCTGTGCATTTGGGGTCAGCCTGGTTTACAAAAACAAAACTAAGTAACTAAAGCAACTATGATACATTGTCTCTAGTAAAAGTAAGTTTTCTAACACTTGAATTACTTTCTAAGCCAAATAATAAGAGAACAGGATAGTAAAAATCCATTTTCCAACTTTACAGGTAAAAATTAATACAAGATGAAAATAGTGAAAGATAAGACAATACATTATTTTATCTCAGTATATAGGTAGAATAATAATTTTATTATATTAAAAACTATCAAAAACCTTTCAAGGAAAAGGCACTATTTCTGTGAACTCTATGAGTGGTTTTGGTGAACAATGCTGTGCCACCAGCAGCATGCCAGACAATGTTTACTCTATCCTGAGACTGCAGAGAGCTTCATGAATAAGCATGTTGTCTAACTAGTAAAAGTACAGATAAATAGAAATATAGTATTGACAAAAATATGTAAGATTATTGAAAAAATGCAAAGTGAAAAGTAGGCTTATGTGAATATACTTACATCATCTTTAAAAAACGGTGAACTATCTATAAATAATTTCAATTCTGGAACAATAGTTTGAAAGTAGATGCATCATAGATAAAAACGTGCATAAAAACTATAAATTGCCTACCTGTAGAAAATTTAAAAATCAAAACTGATCTTATATTGATGAAAGATAACATTCATCAAAGTAATAAATGATAAATAGATCTACAAAATGCTAATTTTATGGCCAATGAATGACACAAAAGATAATGAGAGGATAATACACTCAAAGAGAACATTTATGATATTTATATTTGATAAATTACTATTTTCAAAAAATTTACAAAGAACTCTTAAATTCAGGGATAAGAAAATAAAAAATATGTTTAAAAATAAGAACAAAGCCTGAACATTTCTTACAGTAAATAAACAGTATGCCATACCATCATGTAGTAAGAGAATAAAATTTAAAACAAAAATAAAATATTATATCATACCTATATCAGTGGAAAAAATGAGCACATAGTCAATATTAGATGCAGATGAATATGCAGTTGCTGGTCAGAATACAAAGAACAAGATTCTCTGGAAACATTGAAAGTTTTTTTTTAAATAAAACTTCACTCATGGTCCAGTACACAATGACACTGATCTCTGACATTTACTCACTCAAGTTAAAAATAAATGCACATGGATGAGCCTCCTTTGGATATATACACAAAAGTGAGGTAACCCAAATCCAGAAAGAGAATTATCACATGTACTCACTCATAAGTGGTTTTTAAACAAAAAGCAATGAAAACCAACCTACAAATCACTATCCCAGAGAACCTAGACAACAATGAGGACCCTAAGAGGTACATGCATGGATCTAAGCTACATGGGAAGGAGAAAAAGACAAGTTCTTCTGGGTAAATTGGGAGCATGGGGACCATGGGGAGAGAGTTGAAAGGGAGGAGAAAGGCACAGAGGGGAGCAGAGAAAAATCTTTAGCTCAATAAAATAAAATAAAATACCAAAAAAATTATGTGCATCCAATACACCTCACAAAAAGTTACTCTTTTTATTCAGAATTTTTAAATCTTAGGAGCAAATAGATTCCTCTTCAGTGAATGAAATATAAACTCTAGCAAAAGCAAAGCATGTGATATTATTCATCTTTAATAGAACTAGTTACAGGCTAGAAAGTGGTGAAGGGAACTTATTTGTATACAGTAAATAAAAGAAACCAAATTGAAATGGCAGAATGTTCTATAATTTCTCCTTTGCGACATTCTAAAAAGGTAAAAACGATGAATAATAGTTTTCACTTGTTGGGGATAAGGAGTTGAGGAGGCAGAATGCTTTATCATTTTAGGGCAATGACACTGTATGATGCTGTACTAGAGAGCAAATGCAATTGTACTCTTCTTTAAGCCACACTGTACCAGCTGCAACTGTGCAAACTCTAAATGACACTGTGTCAGCTTAGTTTCATCAATTGAAATCAATTTGCCTTTATTATGTGATATGTTGCTACTTGCCAATTATACGCATAATTTCCAATCCATGAGCAATAGAATAGATACATTTTTCTTCTCAATATTTTTGTGAATCTGAAACTTCTGTTTAACAAAATGGAAAAGTTAAAGAATGGAAAATGATTTTTAAATAGTCACTACTCATCTATTGGAAAAGGGGAACTAAAATTGTCTTTAGTCTAAATCTTTAAAACTTCACCTGAAACATTTAATGTAACAGTTGCTCTACTCTATTTAAGTACAATTAAGGATTTGTCCTAGGAAATCTTTATAAAAACACACAATACACAACCATTTACACTTTATTAATGTCCTAAGATCCTTATGGGTAGAATACTTCAGTGTTATTTTGCTTTATCCCAAACCAAACACATAATCTCTTGAATATGAAATGTTTTCTCTGCACATGCTTTGAATGTTTACTTCACACTCAGTGGCAGGACTATTTTAGAAGGTTAAAGACACTTTGAGGGGTGTGGTCTAGCCTGAGAAACCAAGATACAGAGAAGCAGACTGTGGAAAGATTCTTCCTTTCTTCTCTATCTACACCTGCTTTCTTTCCTGTAGGCATGATGTGAACTACAGTCCATCATCTCCTTAACAACACATTGGCTATGCATTTCTGAAACACAGAGTGAATATAAATCCTTCCTGCTTTATATTTTTCCCATATAATTTACCTGCATTGACCATAAATTAACCACAATATAGATGAAACAGGGATTTTAAAAGCCTGATGCCATAAATATTGGCTCCCTGCATTCTCTAAGAATTGTGTACATTTTTTGATAACTGGGCTAGGAAGGGTTCTGTTTGCATTCCTCATGGACTCTAAATTGGACGTTAAGGATTTAAATGTCTTTTAAGCTGTAGAAGATTTACATAAATAGATTATATTAATTCTAGAGTAGAAAATGAATGAGTATTCTTGATGAATTAGATACCAACTAGTTGAAAATAAATAATTTGCTTGATCCTACAACCCATGATATATCTGGAGTCTTCACAATGTACTTGACTTCAAATGAGATCATAAGTATCTATATCTAGAAATATAATATTAATTTAGATAATAAAACACACTAATTAAAATTAAACTAAATTTCAGGCTTATAGACCACAAAAAATGTTTGATGACATACATGTAATTGATAAATGCATATAATTTAAAAATTCTTGGAAACAGCTAAGACAATACCACTTTTATTTTTGTCTCATACATATTTTTGATGTTTTAAATTTTTAGTGATATCACTTATGAAAACCACATGAAATCAAAATTATTAAATATATGGCATCATTAATGGAGTGTAACTTGGTTTAATATTGAAGAATCCCAAGATGCTTTGCATAAAATCTCAAAAAAATTTAGATTAATTTCTTTTCCTTTGCTATTACCATGCAAAAATCTGAAGCCCAACTTAATACCAACCACACTGGACCTCATAGAAGAGAAGTGGGAAGTACACCTGAATGCTGAATGTACTGGCACAGGAGACCACTTCCTAAACATAACCCTAGTAGCACAAATACTGAGAACAATAATTAATAAATGGGACATCCTGAAACTCAGAAGCAAAGGATACAGTCAACAATTAATAAATTGGGCCTCCTGTAACTATAAAGCAATGAATATGGTCAATAAGAAAAAAATGGCAGCCTAGAAAAAGATCTTCACCAACACCACATCAGATAGAGGGCTGATTTCCAAAATACACAAAGAACTCAAGAAACTGGTCATCGAATGAACAAATAATCCAATACAAAAAAAATTGGTACAGACCCAAAGAGAGAACTCTCAACAGACAAATCTAAAATGGCTGAAAGACACTTAAGGAAATGCTCAACATCCTTAGCCATCAGAGAAATGCAAATCAAAACAGCCTTGAGATTTCATCTTACACCTGTCATCAGAACGGACAAGATCAAAAACACTGATGACAGTTTATGCTGGAGAGGATGTGGGGTAAAGGGAACACTCCTCCATTTCTGGTAGAAGTGCACACTGGCACAGCCACTTTGAAAATCAGTATGGCAATTTCTCAGAAAATTAGGAAATAACTTACCTCAAGACCCAGCACTATCACTTTTGGGTATATAGTGAAATGATACTCAATCAAACCACAAGAACGTGTGCTCAACTATGTTAACAGCAGCATTATTTGCCATAGCCAGAAACTGGAAACAACATAAATACTTCTCAACTGAAGAGTAGATAAAGAAGATGTGGCACATTTCCACAGTGGAAAAAAAGTAATGACATATTGAAATCTGCAGGCAAATGGATGGATCTAGAAAACATCATAATGAGTTAGGTAACCCACTCTGGAAAGACAAAAATAGTATGTACTCACTCATAAGTGGCTTTTAGACATAAAGCAGACAAAAACAAGCCTAAAAATCACAACCCTAGAGAACCTAGACAACAAAGAGGACCCTAAGAGAGACATATCTAGATCAAATCTATATTGGAAGAAGAAAAAGACAGGATCTCCTGAGTAAATTGGAAGCATGGGGATCATGGGAGAGGGTAGAATGGGAGGCGGAGGAAGGGAAAGGAGCAGAGAAAAATACAGTTCAATAAAAAATGGGAACTGAGAAAAAAGTAAATTTAAATATTAAGCAGAAGATAGGGTTCCATTTCAGATTGAATAATAATAACTACAAACAAAGTCTTTATAAACCTCCCTAGTGTTAACTATTTTCACATTTGCTCATGAAATTCACCAAGCAGATGAAGGTATCTTATAGTAAACGGTAATTCATTTACTATTAATGCAAAATGAATATTCTACTTTATCAGTGCTTTGTCTTTCTTCCTATGTATATTTAGAACAAAACTTCTTATGCTCTGATTATCGAGGTATGTATGTAACACTGTTATTTACATTTACTATTGAGTTTAACTCTTTCTAGAATATAAAAGCAATGTTGTTAACAAAACAATAAAGGTAAACAAATAGTATCTTGTATTCTAAGAAAAAAAAAATGCAAGGTAATAAAACTCCAAGTCAATGCTTCCTAATAAAAAAAATACATCCACTTTGTAATAAAACAATTGGGACCTTTCTTCAGCCAGAGGTGACAACTTAGGGTCAAATATTGAAGAGGGATAAAATGGGCAAAGCATTCTCTATAAAAGTGAAAAGTTGCTGCAGGGCAGTGGTGGTGCACGCCTTTAATCCCAGCACTTGGGGAGGCAGAGGGAGGTGGATCTCTGTGAGTTCAAGGCCAGTCTGGTCTACAAGAGCTACAGAGAAACCCTGTCTCAAAAAAAAACAAAACAAAAAAGTCAAAAGTTGTTTTTAAAAAAACAAACCAATCTCAGTTTAGCACAAGCCTGCCAGCTAAATAATCCCTATTCTGGATGTCACTCATACATGATCTTAAATTGAAAGAGGTCTATGTAGGGCTGGCTTTCCCTATGCTACAGGTATCTTTTCATTATTGATCTTGGTGACAAATTTATCTTTGTAAAAATTTGTGAAGGAATGTAAGAAATTTTAGAAAAACTGTCTCAAGCATCCATTAGACTACAGGAGTTGTAATTCACAAAACCAAGGTACAATTTAGGACTGGGAAGGTAGTCTTAATGCTATGTATAGCCCAATATTGTCTGATTTACACTACTGGATGGAATAAAATATCCTGGATAATGTGATGAAGAAACGATAGAAGATACAAGCAGAGTCTCTGATGTGTTAATAATGAAGTGTTGTTTGGTTTCTTGAAACATATCATTAGGTGTAGGTCTAATATTACAATGACTCAAATAGTGTTTAATGTCAGAAGAAATCAAATCACAATGAAATACCTTTAAAACACTACCAAGAACAAAAATAAATTCTGTACTTTGTTTGTAGTTATTATTGGAATATTGAGTATATAAACTAAATGAAAATATATATATTAAGCTAGTTTCTAGGTAACTTTATGAGAAACCACTAACCTCCTATAACAATATTAATATAAAACTCATTAACTCCACATTATTAAAATACACAATAAAAGGTTTACAATGAGTAATAATTGAGTAGAAATTAACTTTTAGAAATTAAATCCTCCTAAGTTTATTTACCATTATCTTATAGGATAACAAATTGCAACTGTAAATTGACCTTAATACAACCCTAACACAAGCTATTGTATTTATCTTTGTAACAGGATTATTTTATTTTCTCTATGTTCATCAGCAGCATTGTCACTATTCAGGGGAAAAACATATTTCTTTACAGGCTTTGTCTATCCTAAGACCATGAAATGCAGATGAGGAACTGCACTGCAGACACTAGGTCCTCAGAATGGGGAATTAATTACTCAAAGATTCTTCTCAGAGCCTCTTGTGTTTTTATGTTTGAATCTGATGTCTTCCCTGTGTATCATCTTCTCTTCTAGAGATGCTTATTCATCCCTATTCCTTCTTTCTAACAAGTCTGAAGCCTTGTCATGCTAGCTTCTTTTTTTTCTAATTTTATTTTATTTCAAAAGCAAAAAAAAAAACCCTGTCCTTCATTTTACATACCAATTCCCAATTCCCATTCCCTCCACCTTTCCCCCCACCCCACTCCCCACCCTCTCCTCGGAGAGGGTAAGGCACATTGCTTTGGGGAAGGTTCAAGGCCCCCCTACTATATCTAGACTGAGCAAGTTATCCCTCCAAAGAAAATGGGTTCCAAAAAGCCAGTCCAAGCAGTAGGGGGAAATCCTGGTCCCGCTGTCAGTGGCCCCACAGTCTGCCCCAACCATACAACTCTCACCCACATTCGAAGGGCTTAGCGTGGTCCTATGAGTGTTAGTTCCTCAGAGAACTATATTATTGTTGTGATGGTATGGCTAGAAAGTGGTCTGTGTGCATTTCTCATAGGCTCAAATTCAGATGTTAGGGATTTAAATGTCCTCTATGCTCTAAAAGAATTATCTGAGTAGTTTATGTTCATTAGAAGATAAATGGCTATTCTTGATGAATTAAATACCCACTAATAAAAAAATAAAACATTTGTTTGTTTCCTACAGTACAGGAATTATAAGGCCCACTAAAACCCAAATTAATTACAGCAAAGATGACATGACAGCATTTTATTTCATTATTCTTTTCATGGCATTTTTATCTTTTAACAGAGCCATAACACACTTGATTTATGTACATATGATGCTTGAACTAATATTCCATTCTTGCATGGAAATCCCATCAGTCAAAATGTTTATATATTCTGTACAAACTCCATTTATGTTTTCTATAATTTGGGGACTTCTTGTTTAATAATACCACTTAGTTTAAATTCCTCCTCTGCCAATCCCCTCCTTCTCCCATACACAAGTTATCGTCTTTCATGCTAAGTCATTTAGTTTGCCATTTAGCAATGTCCTGTACAACCTGAAGCAATGCCAAGCAAAGACAGTCTGGGTGGTTCTGATTATGGATTCTTTTTTTTGGTTTTATTTTTTGTATTTTTTATCACTTTTTTTTCTGTTATTAAAAAAATTTTCCACCTCCTCCCCTCCTCCCAATTCCCTCCTCATCC
>LOJH01044742.1:1099-13730 GCA_001685095.1 Ellobius talpinus | reverse complement strand
ATTTGGAGGCAGAAGTTGTGGTTTGAAGCCCACCTGGTCTCCATAGTGAATTCCTGGACAGCCAGGGCTACACAGAGAAATCCTGCCTCAAAAAACAAAAACAAAGCAGCTAAAGAACCTGATGACAGGAGTTCAATCTCTGAAATTCAAAAAAGTGTAGAATGACAGAACCATCTTCTCAAGGTTGTTCTCAAACTTCAAATATGCATGTACACATGGACATGAACACATAAATGTGCACAGATGTACATACACACGTGTCAATAATGATGGTAAATAAAATTGAAAATTAAAAAATATTATATTTTGAAAGTGGTTTCTATTGCCATCAATGAGTCCCTGTTTCCATTCTCTGAGAAATATTATACAGCAACATTATTATTAATATAGACAAGTTAATTATTTTATGCATCATATTTAATAAAATCTTGCAACTTTCATCTTTAATGTGATTTTTCTTCTTTTAGTACTTCATCCTGCCAAAGGACAAAACTCTTCTCTCATACGACGAATTGTGACTTGAAGATAGGTAAATGTGTCATGATGAGGATAATGGTCTAAAACAAAGCAGAGATTTTTGACCTAGCCTGTCCTCACAGCCTCCTTCACTACAGTCCGATTCTGCTGTTATGATGGAGCCTGATTGGAAGATGAAAATGATCATTGAAGAATAAAATCATGTCTAATCTCACACAGTGAATGCATGCCCTCTATCTTCAAGTGGATTAGGCAAAATTATATTTGATATTTTCAATTTTTTGAAAGTAGAAGTGTGGCAGAAGACTCAATACCCTCAACGAGGACTTAAAAATAAGATGTCNTCCAACAGGAAGTCATAAATTCAGAAGTATTCACTTGTGCATATTTTGAATTGTAGCTATGTATGTCTGGTAATTTTATTTATTTCAATAACTCAGACATATTTCAGCTACCATGCTTTCAAACATGTGATAACAACATGTCACTTCAGATTTATGCCACAGAAAAATATACAAATGTAATTTTTTAAAATGCGAATGAAGTTCTCTAATCCTTGACCCTCCACAAAGGAAGCTTAAGTAAGCTTGTCTTATACAGCATTGTTGCTTGTTTTCCATGTAACTTCAGACAATATTTATATTGTGTATATTCTTTTTATTTTCTCTCCCAAAACTTTGTACAGTTTCAAACATACTGTAACTCACTTGGAGGTTTCTTCTGTCTGGATCTGGCTTTGTTGAGGATCTGTTACCTTTTCTGTTTACAAGAGTGAGCCCTCAAACTGGATATTGTAACTGTAATTCTTAACTGATTACTTGTTTGTTATGTATAATTTTACTATGTTAAAATTAAAACTTTCCCTTTTAGTTAGACAAAAGGGGGAAATATGGAATATTCCTTTAGACTCTGTAAATATGTCTTTGTGGTTGGCTTAATAAAGAAACTGACTGAGCAATAGAAGGACAGGATAAAGTTAGGCAGGAAAACTGGGCTAAGGACACTGAGAAGAAGAGTGGAGTAATAGGAGTCTCCACTCAGATACCAAGAGGAAACAAGAGGTGCAAGATTAAAGAGAGGTAATGCCATATGGCATAATGTAGATTAATATAAATGGGTTAATTTAAGTTGCAAGAGTTAGCAAGTAAGAAGCCTGAACTATTGACTGAGCATTTATAATTAATATTAAGTTTCTGTGTGGTTATTTGTGAGCAGCTGGAAAGACACAGAGAAACTCCACCTACATATAAGAGCCACTATTGTATCCTTGACAATATCTTCCTGTGCTGGGCACGGCTGTGTTTCACGGGCTTTCCCATCGAGTTGTACCATCATTTCTCTTCTCCATGGCAGCCTGTATATCACCTTCAGATACTACTAGAGCCAGTCCCGAGGAAGAAAGGTTTAGGTTCAGTGCCAGATGTATTTCTTTATGTCCTATCTGATGTGGGTAGTGTTTTCAGCAATAGGGAATCAATTTCAATTTCGGACAGTCAAACAAGGGTAACAACAATGCAATATGTGGTTTTGGGTGTCTTGGCAGTCCCCAGATGAAGACCTCAAGGGACATTTCCATGCTTATCTTTGGGAGTTTTGTTAGTCTAGGACTCTGGAGAAAGCATTATCACTTCAAGTGCTCACTTTTAGGTAAATATAAAACTATATAATTTCCAATGACCAGGGGCAGCTCTCCTTGGTGCTTCAGCTAGGGAGAGATAGGACCAACTCTGTGTAGTCCTTAGGCATCAATGTGGCATTGGGTCTCATGTGACAATCCAGACCAGGGACATCCACATAGCCTTTGGGGGTAACTTGGGACATGGACATTGACACAGACCCTTGCTGATGTGTGGCTCCATGCCAGACATGACTCTCAGTGGCAGCATAGGCTGGGGCTTTACCTTGATCTCAAGTGACTTCACAGCATGGTAACATCAGGCTGTTCCTCTCCACCTTCTCAGATCCACCTCTCTTTCTAGTTTTCAAGCTGTCCTACTTCTCTTTCTCTTCCATATTTATACCCCATACTTTCACATTGTAGTGGCTTGTATTGTTGGTGGGCTATGCATTGAGTCTCTGGTGTCTTTTTCTTGCCTACTGTCTATGGTGGTAGGTAGGGCCTCTGGGTGTCCTCAAGTGTTTGTCCTAACCAAAGTTTTCAAAAGAAATAAATCTCTGGCCAAAATTAGACCCAGAATTGGTAGAATTGTAATTCAACATAGAGTCATTCCTTCTCATGGTTGAACTGCCACCACAATCAACTAGAAAGATTAGAAGATAGGTCAGTGATGAGAAATAAAAGCAGAAGGGCATGTCGAATCAGCTGTGGACCTTCATTCTGCAGGCACTTCTCTTATTCTTGGACCAAGTAGGAGAGCTAGCCTTAGGAGCATTAGAGCAAGAGAGCTGGCTGTGTCGCTACAATTTGCAGCACTTAGGATATTGGTCCAGTTATCTCTTGTACATTTCCTGCGCAATACAGTAGAGTTGGCCCTGGTAGTGTGGGTGTGGGTGAGCCAGCCATGAGAATTGGAGACCTGGCCCCAACCCTTGCTGCCTCAGCACTGGATAAACTAACTGTCCCAGTACTAGGAAGCTCACCCTGGTGGTGAGGATGTGAGAAAAATAGCACGCTAACCAACTCAACTACAGCCCAGGGCCAGATGCAGGGCTATGAGTTTGAACACCCCAACATCCATCTCATCTCTGAACATCTGGAGCACATGAAGGTTCTGGTCCCACAGGTCCAAAGCTGCATGGCCTTCATGATGCAAGGCAGCAACAGAATATCCAAGAGGAAGCCCAGGAGGGATCTAGATTGAGAGTGTTGCAGAAGCTGGGGTCCTCAAAAGAGACCAATGACTCACTGCAATGAACCTTTGTAGGAAAAGATGCATGGAATAAAGGGTATATTGCGTGACTCAGCGTGACACACTACAGCTTTCATGATGAAATTATTTTTTAAATTTTATTTTGGTTTGGAGGGTAAAGGTTGCAAAGGCAGAAAGAAGATATGAAGGGACCGGGAGATGAGAGGGACTGGGGTTCATGATGTAAAGTCTATGTAGAATCAATAATAGGTTTTTAAAAAGTGACATTTCCTATGTCATTTTCAAACATCCTTAGTGTTATTATCTCTCCTCCACCCCTCGCGCTAAGTGTTGTCTTTAGTCTTACCTCCACTGTTAAGGTCCCTCTTCCATTTCTTTCTACTCCCTGCTTCACTGCACCTTTGTCTGGCTCTCCCTCTCTAGAGCTCCTTCTCTGTGCCCACCATGAGGGTCCTTTTTAATTTTCCTTGATTCTGTCCTTACTCCATGTTATATACTCATATTCAATGATTTAAAGCTAGCCAGAACCCACAAGTCAGGGAGTATAGGAACACTTAACTTTCTGCATCTGGGATACTTCACTAAGTATAATATATTTAAATATAATACATACATTTAGTATTATATTCAGTTCCATTGACTTAGCTGCAAATTTCATTTTCCTGTGCAGCTTAATAGTACTACATAGTGTACATGTATCATATTTTCATCATCTATTCTTCTGTTGAAAGGATATTGGGTTGGCTTCACTTCTTAGCTATTGTGAATAGCATAGATTTCAAATGGCTGAGAAAGTACCTGTTAAACAGGATGTCCCTTGCACATATTTAGAGGAGTAGTGCAGGCAGGATAAATGATCGATCTACTTTGTGATTTTGAGACCTTTCCACACTGGTTTCCATAGTGGTGTCACAGATCTGCATTTCACCAATAGAGAATGACGAATGAGGAATGAGGAGTCGCTCTGCCCACATCCTTGCCAGCCTTTACTGTCTGCTGTTTTCTTCATTTTAGCTCTTCAGGCTGGGATGAGATGAATTCTAAGCATAGTTTTATTTTAGATTTCACTAGTTTCTAAGTTTTTTTAAAACACTTTTAAGTATTGAATAGCCACTTTTACTTTTTTGTGTGTTCATATTCATAAATTAGTTTTTAATTGGGTAATTTGTTTTCTTGACTGTTTTTCTTCATTTCTTTTGATATTCTGGCATCATTTATTTACTCATTTATTTATTTATTTATTTACTCATTTATTTATTTGTTTGTTTGTTTGTTTGTTTATTTATTTATTTATGGTTTTTCAAGGCAGGGTTTCTCTATAGCTTTGGAGTAAGCCCTGGAAATAGCTCTGTAGACCAGGCTGGCCTCGAACTCACAGAGATCCACCTGCTTCTGCCTCCTGAGTTCTGGGATTAAAGGCGTGCGCCACCACCACCCAGCCTGGCATTAATTTTCTCTCAGGTGTATAACCGGCATAGATTTTCTTAAACTTTTTGGTGTTCTTCCTCATTTCGAATGTCAGTATTTTAGCATGCATGATCCAACTCTGGTGAGATTATTGACTTGCATTTTTAAATTTGTTAATGATATTAATATTTTGTTGATATATGTGCATGTATGCATGTGTGTTGCAGTTATGCATAAAAAATTTTCTATGTGTTGAAGTCAGAGAATAACTCTTGAAAGTTGCTTCTCTTCCTTTGCCTTTCTAAGTTCAGATCATCAGGTTTGTGTGGTTAATATTTACCAGCTGAGCCACTTCATTGCCTCCTCCAGTCTATTTTAAGCAAGATTTTCGGTTATTCTGTATTTAGACCCTAATGACTGAATTAGTATCTGAAAATAATGGGAATTTTCCTGTTTGTATGCCTGCATAATTAAAATTTCCTAAAATGTGTAAGATGAGACCTGAAACTTATCTAATTCTCCATCCGAGGGTTATTACTATATGTAAGGAAAACACGGTTTCTACTTCTCCAGTAAATGCCTACTTGAAAGAGAGGAATGTGAAGCAGTATTACACAGTTCTAAAGACAGACAGCTTCTTCTGCAGAAATAATGCCCCGGCTTTCTTCCTTCTTCGTTCATCAATCTTAAACATGCCATATTTATATATCCTCAATTCTAAATTGTGTGCTCACAACCTAAATTCATCTGGGTAAAAGTCTCTTAAGGAATTGCCCAGAGCAGTAGTTCTCAACTTTCCTAATGATGCAACCTTTTAAGATAGTTCCTCATCTTGTGGTGACCCCCAACCATAAAATTATTTTTTTGTTACTTCATAATTGCAATTTTGCTACTGTTATAAATGATAATATAAATATCTGTGTTTGCTGACGGTCTTAGGCAACCCTTGTGAAAGGCTTATTAGATGCCCACGGGGTTGTAACCCACAGGTTGAGAACCACTGGCTTACACTGATATATAGACATGTCTGTAGGTAATTGACTTGTTTGTTAATTGATGGAGAGGGCCAAATCCAGATTAAGTTGAACTGCTCCTAGACCTGTGGGTCTGGGTTGACTAAGAAAACCAGCTTAGCTTGAAACCACTGAGTAAACCAGCAAGTACAATTCCTCCATGATTTCTAACCTGAGCTTCTGCTTGAGTTCTTTCTTACCTTTACACTCCATAATTATTGACTATTATCTAGAAGTATAAAGCAAATAAATTCTTTAGTCCCAAAACCTTTAATCGGAGTGTTTTAATACAATAATGGAAACAAAACTAGAATGTCTCATTATCTTCTTAATTCACCCAATTTGAAACACTACTAAGACTTGATCAATAATATTCACTCTTAATTAGGAAAGTCTAGTAAACTTAGGTATGTCTCATGAAAAAGTTTTCCTGGTGACCTCTGGGGACTTCTGTATTATCCATATAGAATTTTTCCTAGTGAGCAGTTGCTACTTCAGAAAACTTCTTTCTCTGATGTTATAAATTTGTTGTGATTCCAGACCTGAATTTTCCCTACACTTTGAGTATGCAGGGCCTATTATTTAAGAACTAGGACATCATGTGACATAACCACATTATTTCTCATACCCCTAAAATTATGCTATTGAGAGGTGATGGCCCAGTAGCTAAGAATACCTGCTCATCTTACAGTGAACCTTGTTACTAGCGCCCAGAGAGCAGCTCACAATGACCTGGAGCTCTAGTTCCAATGTGTGTTATGCCTTCTCCTGACCTCTGCAAGTATGTGGCATACATATGGTGCATATATGTACATGCAGCCACAACACTCATATACATAAAACAAAAATAAATAAAGGTTTAAAAACAAGATATTAGTTACATAAACATTATAATTGAATGTTTATTTAATATCTATATTATATATTAACATTTTTCTTCAAACAGTATTAAACCTGCATCACAATTAGGGACATATAATAGAGATAGGGTAAATCAAAATTGTTAAATAAGGACTATTTGGATTTTTAACTTCCGTATGGACTACCAAGGCTATCCCTGGGAATAACGTGTACTTTATATATTTGACAATGTATATGTTCAAAGATGTAGCCATATGTTTAAATATTCACATGTGACCACATTCATGATGTTTACATATAAGTAGGTATGTTTATAGTTCATATTGTCAGTGGATCAATGACAGATAGCTCATTGGGAACTACAAAGTTAGCAGCTAATGTAACAGCTCTCACTGGTGCTCCAGGCTTCGGTCTCAATAGCATAATCTAGTATTGTACAAATGGCTCTTCCACACACAGTGGAACACAGTATAAAGGGTTGATAAGAAAGTTCTCCTGCATAGGGACTAAAGATATTATTCTGAGTCTACTTGGGAGCAGAACTCTTTGTGCTTGCTGATGTGTCTTCCCCAGAGACAAGGACTCTAGTAGCATCTCCCACTTTGCAATGTTCTTTTTAAATTTAGAATGTCAAGCACATATACAAATCAAGTCCACATCCTATTCCCTCCCCTTCAATTCCTTCTATACCCCTGCCTGTTCTCCCTCCAAAATTCATGCTTTCTTCTTTTTACAATCCATTGTGTCTACTTAGTACTGCCATTATGGATTGCCAAAAGGATTGGGCTTTGGGAAGTCTCTCAGGGCCTACATACTGAAGAAAGCTGACTTTCTAACCCCTTTGTAAACATCCTGGAATCACTCATAAGTGTCTTTAGTTATGATTTAGCTAGGCTGTGAAAACTTTCTAGGGAAAATCAGTTTTCAAAATGCCAATTTAGTTGTTCACAAGAAAAAATAAAGTGATATTTTATACCTTTAAGAAAAGATAGAGTGAGATCCTCTATCCTAAAGTGACAAAATAAATAATTCCATAAAAAGAAAGAAAGTCATTGCAACTGTGGAGAATGTGTCTCATAGAATATTGGTCTAATGTCAAAGTGAACATGAATATAGCAAAAAGGCACAGTGAGTATAAATGGATGTGTGGCTACTCAGAGGGAGAGGGAGGCCCATCTTGAGCTCCTTTATCTCCACAATATTCCTGTTGAGAGGGAACAGGTGGCTGAGGGCTAGAGCTGGGATCAAGAAGTGTCATCAGAAACAGTGGTTGGAGAGTCAATTGTTTAAAAGGTAGATGCTAATAGTGGAGTCAATTGTTTCATAATGGTAGTTGCTAATAATGTGATTCTGATTCACTGTTTCTTTGGTTTACTTCTTTTGAAACAGGTTTTTTTTCCATATAGCTTAGGCTGGCTTTAACTACAAAGCATAAGCTGACCTTCAATTCATAATTGTTCTGAATGAGTTGCCTGGTTGCTGTGATTATAAACCTACATCACCACACCAGTATCTGAAACCCACATTCCATAAGGAAAGATACCGAGTCCAAGATTGAGGACTTAGAGGAGCAAGATGGAATCTTTGCCACCAAAGAAATGCAAGGGCAATGGTATTGCTTAAAGAGGGACTTAGAGGCTCTGTCCAGTGCAGAAGACACCTGGGGCAGAAGGCACTTGGAACCAGTACCCTTTCTGAAGCTCACAGTTTGATCCAGTGGAATTGATCAAGTATTTACAGGGTACCTGTGCCTTCTCCCCAACTCTACTTGTGAATTAAAACAAATGGAAGGCTTGCTTTATATTAAAGCAAAAGGAAGTATTAAACTCCTACAAAATTTATAGCTCAGGATGACAAATACAACAGCAAGTTATTTTAATCAAGTTTCTCAGTTCCCTAAGCATGGCTATAAATCAATGGGAATGAATAAGTTGGCATTTTGTTTATAAAATTCATTTTTAAACATCCCAGCTGAAAAAAAAACTGAAAGCTTTAAATGTAAATAACAAGTTAATCTAAACTATAACTCTCTGAATAAGTTCACTTCTCATTTGCAGTAGCTGGGAGATATTTCCCTTCAACATATAAAACAGATCTTTTCATAATAAATGTACCAGAACCTCCCACCCTTTCTAAGTTTATGCAAATTCTATTTTTTTGTGAGAAGGAGGCTTGGTGTTTCAAGAATATGATTCACTGAAATAAAATTACAATGGAGTTTTAGGCAGTGAAAAATGATTGATAGGTTAACATGAGGGTTTATTAAAATCTGGAGGTTAATGAGGAAATCAGTTAAAGAAAAATATTAAGATCCTTTGTAGAGAACCAAAATTCATTTTTATCCATGAGTGTATGTAAGCAGTAGACAGCGTGCATTTAAGAAAGAATGTGCTTTACATGGCAGAGAAAGTCTCCAGAGTCACTACAATAAACTAGAAAAGGCAACTTATCTGCTATTTCTAGGTGCCAGGAATCTATAAATAGGAATCCCGCAAGGACATGATTGGCTGGAAAACTGATAGGTAGGGATATTTTCATGTCTTCTCATTTTTTATGGCTTTACTGTAGTTCTTGGTATTTTTACGTGAATTCTGCAGTTCCTCAATCCTGTCTCCACTGTGATTAAACTTCCTCCCCATCTGTACATCTGTGTATTTCCTTCTATTATATGATAGCCACATTGCTAAAGTCTCTACTTCAATGTGTCTTTCACTAAATGTTTTGATTCACCAACAGCCCCATTTACAAATAGCATCACCTTCTGAGATGCCCAAGATTAGAATACATCTCTTATCTAACACAATTGATCCCATAATAGGAAGAATAGGATGCTGATGAAGGACCTCATGTTCCTACAGTTGCTTCCATGAAATCATTTTTATGGAAAGGCCCATGTATTGGCAATAAGATGTAAGGAAAATCATTACCACACTAAAGATATGATAAAGGAAATGGAAACATTGGTGGTCAAAGAAAATGTTAAATCTAAAAATTTCCTAACACAAAGCATCCAGGAATTGTGGGACATTCTGAAAAGACCAAACCAAAGAATAATAAGAATAGAAGGAGAAGAAACCCAGCTCAGAGACCTAGAAAATATTTTCAACAAATCACAGAAGAAAATTTTCTTAACAAAAATGAATTACCTGTAAAGGTATAAGATTCATACAGGGTTGTGAAATATTAGTTGAATATGTATTACATTCATTTTTGCTATGGAACATTTGTTTAATTATGCAAAGATGCATTTAATTTTTCTATGTTGCATTTGTTCAACTCTGTAAATCTGTGTTACCTTTACTGTCTAAAACACCCAACTGGTTTAATAAAAAGCCAAATGGCCAATAGCTAGGCAGGAGAGGATAGGCAGTGCTGTCTAGCAGAGAGAATAAATAGGAGAAAAAGAGAAGAGGGGGGAGCAATAAAAGGAGAAGTTGATGCAAGGAACCAGTCACCCAGCCACAGAGATAGACATTGAATAAGAAAGAAAGAAAAGATATATAAAAATGGAGAGAGGTAAAAGCCCACATGCTAAAGGTAGATGGCATACTCTAAGTTAAGAAAAGATGGTTGGAAATAAGCCAAGCTAAGAACACAGAGTTCATAAGTAAGAACAAGTCTCAGTGTATTCATTTGTGAGCTGGGTCCCCCAAAGAGCTAAGAGGAAAAAAATAACTACAATACAAAATATAAAATATATTAGACCTGTAAATAAAAACCTCTTTCCACTTAATAACCAAAGCACTAAACATATAGAACAAAGAAAGAAAATTAAAAACTGCAAGGGAAGAAGACCCAGTAACAAATAAAGGCAAGCCTATTAGATTTAAATCTGACTTCTCAATGGAGATTCTCAAATTATAAGAGCCTAAACAGATGTTCTACAGACTCTTAAGAGACCACAGATGCCAGTCCAGATTACTATGCTCAATAACAATTTCAGTCTCCATAGATGGAAAAACTAAGATAACTGTGATAATCATCAAATTTAAGCAATATCTGTCTACAAATCCAGTCCTACAAAAGTTGCTAGAAGGAAAACCCTAAACTAAAGAGTTTAACCACACCCATAAAAACACAGGAAATAAACAATATCACACAAGCAAAATCAAAAGAAGGGAAGCATATATAAAAATACACACACACCACCAAAAACAACAACAACAACTCCACCAACACCACGTTTATCACCACCAACACCAACAACAAAATAAAAAGAATCAATAAACATTGGTCATTGATATCACTCAATATCAATGGTCTCAATTCCACAATAAACAGATACAGACTCATAGAATTGATGCAAAAAAAACAGGATCCAGTCTGCTGCATCCAAGAAACGCACCTCACCATCCAGGATAGACATTACCTCAGAATAAAGAGTTGGGAAAAATGTTCCAAGCAAATCGATCTAAGAATTAAGCTTGTGTAGCCACTTTAATATTTAATAAAATAGACTTCAATTCAAAACTAATCAAAAGAGATAGGGAAAGACTCTATATTCTCGTCAAAGAAAAAATCCACAAAGATGTCATTCCAATTTTTTGCATATATACTCTGCTGTAGGAATTCCTATGGACACTAGCCTTTAAGTTACCTGCCCACTTGGGTGTGGCCCCTTACACTATTTATGCCCATGTAAAGTACATGTCTGGCCTCTTTTCCAGCTGCAGGATTCGGTTGCTGTTTCCCATTCCAGCAGAGGATTGTGTGGATTCAGACTCCACACCTACCAGGTATACAGCCTAAAGGCCTAAGCAGTCCACAGCTCAGAAATTCTGCCAACCCTGCCCACTTGGTTTGCTTTTACCTAAGCATATTTTTTTGTAAAACCTCTGCCACAGTGCAGCTAACTGCATGAGACAACTTGGAAATTTCCCAAGCCCGAGAGCATCCCCTCCCCCACTGCCATCTTCCTTGCCGCCTGGTTACTTGTGCAGCTTCTGGTGTGTGCTCTCTGACCATGAGTTCTAGGCTTCGTGCTCCATGTATGGAATTGATTTAATTGCTTTTAATGCATCAAGCAAAGCATATTTTTCAGTATTTAACCAGTACCAAGGCAGGAAACCAAAGCGGCTTAGAACTGTTCATGTCACCACTGGTTGCATCACTGCTAATCGCAACTCTGCAACCACAGCAACTGCCAGAAAATAAAGATTATTACACCTAAAACAATTTATCGGATCTCACAACAGGTAATTAATAAATCAGTAAACTTGAATGTTATATAATGACAGACTACATTAACATTGAAACTTTTAGTAACATTTTTGCTAATACTATGGATTATATTCTACAAGGTTTATAGGATTATGTTGATACATCCATTTATTGGATATTGGAACTCAGATTCTTGGTGAGGGCACTAATGCTGATGCATATTTTGAAGCTCTTTATGATGAACAAATCTTGTCCCTATGCGACAAAGCACCTTAAATGCTTGGAAGAGGATTCAAGAAAAAGAAAACAAATTGAATCATATTCCAGGATTAAACAGGGATAGAGAGAACCCTTTAGTGACTTTTTACAAAGGTTAACTTAGGCTTTACAAACATGAGTAGCAGGACCAGATGGTAAACGAGTACTTATTGAATCTCTGGGCTTTTGAAAATGCCAACTTAGAATGCAAAAAGATACTTGGACCTTTAAAGGTTCGGCCAGCACCTGTGGATCAATGGATCCTTCATACAATGAGCATTGAGACATTTGACTAAATACTGAATCTGTAGGAGAAGCAATTTCCAAAGGAATGAAGAGACATCAAAATGCCATATTGTAATTGTGGTAGAATAGAACATCTGAGAAGCTATTGTAGACAAGGAATTTCTAGGAAAATATCTCCTCTGGTAATGGCAAGAATATGAGGACTCAGCCTTCAGATATATGTAGAAGGTGTGGCAAAGGCCAACATTGGATCAATGAATGCAGATCACCAAAAGACAGACAAGGCAACCCAATATCATTGGTAAACTCCACAAGAGGCCTTTCACAGGCCCCCAAGCCAAAAGTGGTCCAGTCATTCCCAGTCACTGTGGAAGACAT
>LOJH01044741.1:0-13730 GCA_001685095.1 Ellobius talpinus | reverse complement strand
TACCCCTTTGGATCCCAACTGGTGTGGGATTGTTTGTGACTTACGCCTTCATTTCACATTCATTTAAGCTTCTCATTATGTTGCATCTATTTCAAAGGTAGCTTTCCAATGTTGGAGAAGGCAGTGCTTAAGAGCATATGCTGCTTTTTTAGAGGATCCAAGTTTTGTTCCCAGAACCCACATGGTGTCTCACAACCATCAGTAACTCCAGTTCCAGGGATCTGACTTCTTCCAGCCTTGATACAGAAGTGGTATGCATACATTCCAGCAAAACACTCATACACACAAAGGAAAACCTTTTTAAAAGTATTTTCCATTTCTCTTTACTGGCTTTTCCTTTCTTACTACCTTCTTTTCTTTCGTTATTTTTAAGACACAGTTATGTAGCTCAGGCTGGTCTCAAATTTGAAATTCTTTGCTTCCCCAGCCTTTTTGAGTGCTTGAAATACACACAAATATAAGAGATCATTTGTGATCGCTATAAACACCTGTGGAGTGAGAGAGTGTTGAATATGTAGGAAGGCTAGTCTGCTCGTGAGGAAGAGACAATAGTGGAGATAATTCATTTTTTGAACCAATATAATAGTCTGTTATTGAAGAAGGGTAATTTCATCAGATTATTCTCCCTTCTTTTTCCTGCCCTAATTGTAATACTTGGTCTTACCAAGCTTTTCTGGCAGAATTATAAGTCTTCACCCTGGGCAAAGTATCTTAATTTCCAAATATTCTTTGCATAAATAGATATTGACCCCCTTATATCAATCCTAGTTTGTACTCTGATTGGAAACGAATAACCTTGTTAACATGTTGGAGAATCAGTGAGCAAAGATGTGTGGGTTATTTTGTTGTTGTAATAAAACACCATGACGAAAAACAACTTAAGAAAGAACTGATTTGGGCTTATGGTTCCCAAAGGTTAGAGTCTGAAACATTGGGGAAACCATGGCAACAGGCAATCAAAGCTTGAAACAGAGAGATCACATCTTCAACAACAGATGTGAAGCAGAAAGCAAACTGTAAGTGGTAAAACGTTAAAATCTTAAGGCTCACACCCAGTGATATACTTCCTCCAGAAAGACAGTAGCTCTCAACCTCTCCAGACAGCACCGACAAATGGGGAACAAGTGTTCAAATGTCTGAGCCTATAGGCCACATTCTCATTAGAACCATTACAAAAGGAATATCGTTAATTTGTATCTACTTTGCCAGGCCCTAATGTAGTAAGTGTCATGCAGGTTTTCACTGCTTGGGGCTGTCAATTGTAAACAAAGATGGCTAAGATTTTTCTAGATCAGTGGTCTCAACCTTCCTAATGCTGCAACACTTTAATATAGTTCTTCATGTTGTGGAACCAGCCCAATCAGAAAATTATTTCTTTGCTACTTCAGGACTGTAATTTTGTTACTGTTATGAATCATAACATAAATATATGATATGCAGGATATCTAATAGGTGACCCCCAAGGAGTCATGACCCATGGACTGAGAACCACTGGTTTAGATAGTAATATATTTTCCAACTCTTAAAAATACTTCAAAATCCCCCTCCCCATTTTTAAAGAAAAAGTCTTTCCCCATCCATTTAAACATTGTTACTCATTTCATCTTGTCAGGATGCTGATACAGAATGGTCTCATAGTTGACTAATTCTTTCTAATTGCATCCACGTGCCTGATAATTATTTGAAAATTGAGCAAACCACATTGATTGGTACCATCTTAATGTAATCAGGGATTTTCTGTTTTCCTTTATCTTTGATCCTTGTGAGTACATAATATGATATATGCATGATATATGCATACATATTCATATGTGTGAATGGGAGTACACACACATGTGTGTAGAAGTCGTCTCATTCCACATGATTCAAGATGGGGTCTCTTATTTTTCTTCTGTACAGGCTAGACTAGCTGGCCTGTGCACTTCTGGGATTTATTTTTCTCTACATCCCATATTACTGAAAGAGCTCTGGGATTTACAGACACATGCTGCTGTGTGCAACTGTACATGAGTTCTGAGGATCTGAACACAGATGCTCATGTTTTCATGACAAGTGCTTTATGCACAGTTACCTCCTCAGCCCCAAATTCTTCATATCCATCAATGATCATATAGACCTGACTTTGTGATCCTTGTTGATTTGGAGCCCTTAAAATAGAATAGGCTGTTGGAAATATGCTTAAAGCTTTTAAGACATAGGGCATTTGATTGCCTTAATATAGCACTATATTCTTTGTTGAAGTAGACATACAGAGTGAGCCCAAACCTCATTTTCATGACGCTGACAAAAACAGTTGTTAGGAATGAACAACCTATTTCACAGGAGGCTCTAGTGATAAGTGAGGAATTTAGTACCTGTTTAAGATGATTTGGCTGTTCTCACTTTGCATCATCTAGTCAGTATTTATTAAGTAGCCACTCTGAGACCATATGCAAAATATCATGGGAGAGAGGGGCATCTGTTAAAATCATTCTTCCTTCAAGATGGAATTCTACTAAGGTGAAACATGAAAAATTAGGTAACATCAGAGATTAATAGTTCAAGGCAATAATCAAAAAGATGTCATGAAATAAATTATTATTTGACAAATGAGTGACACACAGAAATGCTTCAGGAGTTTCAAGGAGGGAGATGGAGCTTAGAGGCAGACTGATAGAGTGCCTTTATCACAACTATCTCTCTGCCTAAAGTATCCATTGCATGCTTCCCTCCATCACTATTAAATTCTTATTTATTATTCATTATAAATATAGTCCGGTCATTTTATACACAGGAAAGTCTGCATTAACTTACACTAACATAGTTATTCTCATCATAACATTGTTATGAGATCATGGAGTCATAAACCCACTGAGTCTGCATACATATGTACAATTGTTTGTTTATACATTGTACTCATCCACCAGACCATGATTCTCAAGGGTAGGAGTGAGTTGATGTGGATGTATCTTTTTTCTTTAAGAATTTATTTTAAAGTTGGATATATGGTCCAACATAGTGTTCAATACATTATTTATTAAAGTGAAATAAATGAGTGAAGTTGAAACAACATTTGATTTTGGAGTATGAATTAAAACTGTGCTTGGCCTAGCAACTAACTGTTTGCCTTTCTAGAATATGTGTCATTTCTTCTCTTTGAACTAACTGAAATGATCTCTAAAGTGTTTGCACTTAAAATCATAGTGTTAGATAAGAGTAGTTATCAGATTTCCTGTAACTGTTGTTGACAGTCATAAAAGCATCATAGAAATAGCTAACATTTGCTACATGGCTACTATGTGTTATGCATAAGCATGGCTTCTTGTTTTCAAGTGTAAGAATAAGCCTGTGTGAAAATTATATTATTATAGTCATTTCCCAGATAAACTGAGACTAAGAGAGGTTGAAATAATTCACTCAAAGTCACATAAGGCAAACATATTGATAATGGGACTTTGGTTCAAGTATTATTGAGCCAATAGTTCTGAGTTTTTAACAGCATTGCTAGTGTACCTGAGAGGTGCATATATATCACTAGAAAAAAATAAAGTGGTGAAAGCAAAACCAAACCATCCAGAGATTCTAGTTCAGTTGTTCTGGGGTGTGGGATCTGCACTGGTGGTTTTTAAAGGATCCCTGAGTGGAGTCTTTGAGAACTGCTGCTTTAGATTCTGCATTTTTTGAGGCATCATCTGGGCCTTGTGAAATGATAGGTTTTAGATGGGGAAGAGAACCTGTGGTCTGAGATTTCTGTCCTGCCTGGTTTCTGTCCTCCCACCAGGCCCCACAGCCATTTAGCCCCAAAGAAATCACACAGAGGTCTATATAAGTTATAAACTAATGGGCCCATTAGCTCAGGCTTCTTATTAACTCCTATAATTTATATTAACCCATTATTCTTACCTATGTTAGCCACATGGCTTGGTACCTTTTTCAGCAGGGCAATCACATCTTCCTTCTTCTATGTCTGGGCAGGACTGGGGAGGAATGGGCTTTGTTTTTCCCAGAATTCTCCTGTTCTCATTGAACCGCCTCTACTTCCTGTCTGGTTGTCCTGCCTATACTTCCTGCCTGGCTACTGGNTAGCCACATGGCTTGGTACCTTTTTCAGCAGGGCAATCACATCTTCCTTCTTCTATGTCTGGGCAGGACTGGGGAGGAATGGGCTTTGTTTTTCCCAGAATTCTCCTGTTCTCATTGAACCGCCTCTACTTCCTGTCTGGTTGTCCTGCCTATACTTCCTGCCTGGCTACTGGCCAATCAGAATTTATTTAAAACATAATTGATAGAATATAGACAATTGTCTCGTACCAAGAACAGAGGACATTCTGGATAGAAATTGCTTAAATAGAAAATGTGGTATTTTATTTCCCTTTTTATTGTTTAAGAATTTCGTACACTTATAAAATCTATTTTGATCAAAGCCATTCCACATTCCGTCACTTTCAACTCTTTCCATCCCTTCCTGTTACTTCTCTCTTGTAGCTTTATGTACACTTGTTGTAACCCACTTAGTCCATTTAGTGCTGCCAATATGTACCCGAGTGCATATCCTGGATAAGGAGCAGCCTCTCATGGACCACATGAGATGTTCCACTTAGGGATAAGTACTCCACAGTCTCTTATTCTCTACAGTCATCTGTGAGTAAGAGTTCATCATGGTGGAGAAGTATGGCAGCAAGTAGCAGGCATGGCAGCAGTAGCAGGAAACGGAGATGTCTCATCTTCATCTGCAAATATGGAGCAGAGAGAGAGAACTGGTAGTGGAGGGAGGCTATAAGCTCTCAAAGCCTGTCCACAGTGATACATTTCATCTAGCAAGCATGTGACACCTCAATTTATATAATTTCTTTGAACTGTGCAATCAAACAGGGACCAGGTGTTTAAATATGTGAGTCTTTTTAAACCAACACAAGGTGTATTTTTCATTTTCTTTCTTAGGTATTTTGAAGTTTTTATTGTACCATTTTTGTACTTCCTTAATAAGATTTATTTCATGGTGGGTTTTTTTAGGCTATTGACAATGTGACTGCTTCCATGATTTGTTTCTTAGTCTGTTTGACTTTGCCACATAGGAACACTACTGATTTTTGTGTCCTACTCCTCTGTAACCACAAGCCAAAATAAACAATTTCATCTGGATACTCCTTTTGATGATGGTATTTTATAACAGCAACAGAAAAGTAAACCACAACAGAAAAGCAACTAATCCACAAGTGAACAGTGAAGAATATGGAGACTCAAGATATCTCTTTTCATGAGGGATCTGGAAGATCAAGTTGGGTAAAGGACAGAGAGGGAGAGCAAGGAAAGTGTTTTTCCTTTTTAATTCATGACTTTTTGATCCTGGTTATTTCTTTCCATCTGCTGGTTTAGGGTATTGTTTGTTCTTGTTGAGTTGTTTATTTCTCTTTGCTTTTTTATTATAGGAACTCATATCTATAAATTTTCATCTTAAGACTTCCTTCATTTATATTTCATAGAATTTTGTTTTGTTGTGTTTTCATTTTCATTCAACTCTAGAAATTTTTAAATTTCCTTTTTATTTCTTCCATGATCCATCCATCATTCAATAGTATGTTATTCAATCTCCACAACTGTATGTTTTTTTGTGACTTCTATAGCTGTTGATAACTAGTTTTCTCTCATTGCAGTGAAATAAAATACAAAGAGCTAATTGATTTATCCTATACTTGTTGAAACTTGCTATATATTCCAGTATGAGGTCTATTTTAGTGAAAATTCCATTGGTTTTTTTGGTTATTCTTTAGAGCAATTTGATCTATGATGTCATTTATCTCTAATATTTCTCTGTTCATTTTTTTGTCTGAATGATCTATCTCTTGGTTAAAGTTTCTTATTGAAGTTGCTGACCTAATTAATGTGTTTTGGATAATTCATTCTGTGCAACTGAGTGCTTTTGAGTTTGATGAATTTATGTTTAGGATTATAAGGTCTTCTCGATGTTCCCTTGTTCAGGATGAAGTGACATTCTTTATCACTTCTTACTAGTTTTGGTTTTATTTTCTTCCAGGTATTAGAATAGCAATTCCTGTTTGTTTCCTAATTCCATTTGCCTGTAATACCTTTACATATCCTTTCATCCTAAAGTAGTATTTAACTTTCATGGTGAACTGTATTTTGGGGGGGCAGCAAAATGATAGATACTATCTTTAAATTTAGTCTTTTAAGCTAGTCTTTGGCTATAGAGATTAATTCACTGATAGTTAAAGTTTTATTGGAAGAAGTGTGTTGATTCTTCATTTATACTACTTGTGTGCTTTGTCTTTCTTTGTTTAATCACTGATCTAATACTTTTATATTTTCCTTGTCATCTCTTGGATATATTCATTCTTCTGTTTAGTCTGAAGTATTCCTCCCAATATCCTCTGCAAAGATGGTATGGTTGTCATAAATTCCTAAATATTTTTAGGATATTATCTGGGTATTTTTCTATGGCTTTTCAGAACTCATAGTACATTATCTGAAGCTCTTGTGGTTTTTAAAGTATCCCTTGAAAATTCAGCTATTTTCCTGATAGACCTGTCCTTTTGTGTTGCTTGGTCTTTCTCTCTTGCATTATTCAATAGACTTTCTTGTTCTGTATGTTTTCACTGTTATAAGACATAGGGAATTCCTTTTCTGGTCCTGTCTTTTGGGTATTATTGGACCCAGGTAGGCATTTTTTTTCCAAGACTTAGGTAATTGTTTCTATGATTTTGTTGAAAATACTTTTGTGCCATTAATGTGGTGGACTTATTTCCACAAATTATTATAGACCAACAATTTTTAGGGTTAGTCTTTTTACAATATTCCCAAAATTCTGCATTTTCTATTTATGTTTTTGTTGCTATTTGTTTATTTTCTTAGATTTATCATTTTATTTGATTGACTAGGCCAGTTCCACTCCCTTGTCTCCAAGCACTGATATTGTGGTTTTCACTTGATTCTTTTTATTGTTCAGGTATTCCACTTTTTTTAAAAAAATTAGGCTTACAAAAATTTCATTTTAAGTTTTATTTTAGTTTTAGTTTTCTTTCAAGTTTCTATCTTTATTGAATTCTGTTTATATATCCCGATTTTTTTAAAAAAATCTCTTACTGAGTTTTTGTGGTCTTCTTTCTCAGTGGCCTTTATTCATATTCGCTTTGGGTTCCTTGAACATATCTATAGCTGCTATGTTGAGCTCATTATCTTGTGTACCATCTAAATTGCTCTCTTTTGTAGTTTGCTTTCTGTTGCAATCATAAAGCACTCTATCCCAAAAGCAACTTGGAGAGGAAGGTTTTTATTTTAATGTACACTTCCGTGTCATATTCTATCAGCAAACAGGGTTGTATCATTGGTAGGGAGTATTAGACAGCTACATTGGAGTTCCTTACTAGCTTGGTACAGTTCCATAAATGTCAGGGGCTTGGAGTTGCAGGAGAAGGGAGAGACAGACATGTAGAAAGTGTGAGGCTTGGCAAACAGGTTCACTGATAGCAAAGTCTTGGTGTTTGAGGGAGGTAAGTAGAAGTGTGTTTTATTTCTGAGGCTGGAGTTGGCTTATTGTATCAGTGTTACGTGTATCCAAGTGCAAAGATAAGACTTTATCTGTGGCACAATTCCATTTGGCAAATTTTAACATGGTTTCCTGGCTTCTGAACAAGATGGCTTCCATGCTGATTGCTTTGGGGTCTTCTGCCATCACCCTTCTGCTGGAAGTTAATGGTAGAGTATTTGCTAGGGATAACAGATTCTTTTTATCCCACACAGTAGACTGCAAACCTGTAAGTTCCTAAGCAGTAGCTTAAATCTGAAATTGATAAATCAGATTATCTGGCTGAGAGAGCTTGAATGAAAAGAATCCCAAAAAGGTTCATGAGATGGCCTCCTTTTCCTTTGTGATACCACACTTGGCATGGGACTGTCTGTACAGATCTTTTGGAGACATTAACATCTGATCAGTGCACTAAAACAAGAATCTTATTTTGAGTTTTGGCAGTCACTGCTACTGATGTTTAGAGTAGCCTTCTGCAGTATCTCTAAGAGGATAGAGAAGTGGAATGAGACTTTCAGTAAAACAGCTGCTGAATAACTCTTACACATTCTGAAAGACTTGCAGTAGAGTTTTCAGAAAGGTGCACCTTGATTAGGGATATTTTTCTTTCCTGCCTTTTATTTTGTAAGCAAATCACTTAAACTCAGCTAATAATTCCTACAGATTTATTTAATCTATACTTCCTACAGATAACTTAATCTTTTGGCTGAAATATCCACTGCATTTAAAACCCAATTATCCATTTTGGAAGTGCCATATTAGGGTTTTTGAGAATGGGTTGCAGAAGAGGCCATGGAGCACAGGTTCTCTGTAAGCTTGTGAACAGCATCTTAGTCTTTTGACATGATTTCCTCTAGTTGGGTTTAAAATTGGAAGATCACCTTGGGCCAAATTCAGACAAATGGCAATTACTTTGTTGTCCTCCATTTTCAACTGCTCGTTCACATCTAAAAACTATGACAAACTGTATTTGTGTTTAGGAACTATTTACTTCTTAGTAGACTTCTTTCCCCTGGTTTTCTGCATCTGTCCCCTTGATGAATAAATACTTGACTGGAAGAGTGCTTTATCTGAGGGAGAAAATGGTATGATTCTGAGAAAAAAATAATATTCTTGTCAACTCACAGTCATACATATACTATTCACAGAAATGAGAGATGGTCTGAAAATTATTAAAATGATGGCTATTATGGCACTGTGATAATTATAAGA
The DNA here is from genome assembly GCA_001685095.1 of Ellobius talpinus. Lineage (NCBI taxonomy): Eukaryota > Metazoa > Chordata > Mammalia > Rodentia > Cricetidae > Ellobius > Ellobius talpinus. The sequence continues at coordinate 4,996 of LOJH01044741.1, read as the reverse complement.
GCAAAGTATGCACCAAATATCAGTGAAATTTGCAAAGTTGAGTCTTTCCTACTCTGCTTTGTAATGTGGATGATCCATGCTAGATTTACGAGCCATTTCTCACCTGAACATGTTGGGAAAATTTAGTGAGGTAATGCATGTGGTATGTTTATCATACTCTGCACACTCAGAAAAAGTATTTATTATTATTAGACTGAGACTTTAATCCTTTTCATCACTGCCACATATTTTGGCAATCTTCATTAAAGATGCTCAGTGTCACCTTGGACTTCCTAACTTTCATGCCCACCTATCAGTGTAGTGTCCTACTTGTCCACATAACCTGACCTAATTTCTATTCTGTCCCTTTGGACAATAGTTCCTAAGATATGGCAGCTGATGTTTGAATCTTTGTTAAGAAATGAGGGGGGGCTTAATATAAAGTGGACAATGAACACAGGTTTGAGTAATGATTCTTTTGGGCAAAGGATCCTGACATTCAAGAATTGGTTACAGATGGCAATATATAGAACAATTTGTTTCCGCATGAACTCCTTGGTTCTCAGATTCCCACTGTGTCTTCTGGGACCTGCAGCTTCAGAGACCACCACCTGAATGAAGGAAGGATTTTTCCAGGTACTTTAGCCATTCTTTGTTTTCTTCAAAATTTCCCCTGGTCTTTCATAGTGATTCCAACAAATGTAGCTATGAATCTGTTCACTCACAAGGAACAATTGAATGATCATAGTTCCTCATATCTATAAATAATTGTCAGAATATGAGGTGAAACGGTGGTTATCTTCCTGGAAACATCATTCAGTGAGACAAGACCTAGGACTGTTTGAGGTCTAGTCTGGCACTCTGTGATACTCTGATGATGTTTTGGGAATATGGTTTGGCTTTACTATAAAATAAGAAGATGTTGGTTTTGATTTGGAATAGAATATCTCTTAAATGGGAAATTCTTTCCCTTGAAAATGTCCATATAAAATAAAGCAAAACTGCAAAGAACAATCGATATAGCTCTGTATACAAAGTGGAAATCTCTCATTCTCCTTCCTTATTCACAGGCCCAACCACATTCATAATCTTCTTTAACATTTTGTTGTATATTCCAGGGTTTTTGTGTGTTTGTGTGTCTGTGTGGGAGGGAGAGAGGGAGAGAGAGAGACAGAGACAGAGAGATGAGTGAGGGGTATATGTCTTCCCACCCACCCCCTCCCTGGGACCCCTCACCTCCTATGGCATGTGGGAGAGCTGGCCCTGAGATCACAAGCACCCCTGAGCTGGTCCTGCCCCTCACCAGCTGCAGCACTAGGGAGAGCAGGCCTTGCACCTTGCCTTGGCAGTGCTGTAGTGTTGGCCCTGCTGGTGGGGATATGGGTGAGCCAACCCCAAGGCATGAGCATGGGGGAGCTGGCCTCACTATTTATCTGTCATATGGCAGCATGGGCAGGGGAGAGATGCCTCCCCTCCCCGCTTACTGCTGCCTGTGGCAGGTAGGAGAGCTGGCTCCTTGGTCATGAGGGTAGAAGTGCTGCTGGCCCTGCCCTTCATTAGCTGCAACACTCAGAAGAGTAGACCCTGAACCTTGCCTGGGCAGCATAGTAGTGCCTCTCATACCCTGTGGCACATGAGAAAGCTGGCCCTGAGGTCATATGAATGAGAGAGCTGACCCTGCCGCTCACCAACTGCAGCACTCTACAGAGTGGCCCCTTTACCTTGCCTTGGCAACACAGTAGAGCTGGTCCTGGTGGGGCAGGTGTGGTGAACCATCCTAAAGGAATCAAATACAAGAGAACTGACCACACCCTTAGCTTACAACATATGGTTAGCTAGTCAGTGGGTGCTGGAGAGCTCACTTTGGTGTTGAGGACCAGGGAGAGCTGGCAAGCTGACAAACTCAGCAATCTCCCAAACTGAGAACCAAGCTGAGTGGGCCATCCTAACATCCACCCCATCGATGGAGCATGTGAGGGGGCAGCCCTGCAGACCCAAAGTGACAGGATCTCCATGGCACAGAGCAACAACAGGATATCAAACAGGAGTCCCAGTGAGAGTCCGGTGTCTACGGTATCACACAAAATCAGAGACCTCAAACCAGACCAATGATTGCAATGAACACTTGCAAACAAGTAATAACATATGCACTAAAGGGTATATATACTGTGTGACTCACGGTGTCACACTACAGCTTCCTGGGGTGGGAGTTGTAAGGGTAGAGGGTGAATGGGAAAAGATGGGGAGATAAGTGGGATTGAGAAGCCTGATATGAATTCCACAAAGAATCAATAAAAATGTTAAATTGGGGAAACGGTTTTAGGAAGAGATCTTAAATTTTTATTTTTATTCATGTGAAGAGTGTCAGCACATGCATGTGTGCATGTGCATGCAGATGCTCTAGAAAGCAGGAAGATGATGTCAGAGCCCTGAAGATACATTGTTTGGGGAGCAATTTGGAACAATGACTTGAAAGGAGGATTCTTGTGTGAGGCTTGGGGTATTTGCTACATAGTCTACCTTAAGAAAAACAAAGCAATACATTTTTGTATGAACTTTTGTAATATCCCCAGTGTTCTTTATCCTTCCTTAATCCTTCCCCCTCTCTATTGCTCTCACTGTGCATTTCCAGATAAAGTCTGCCCCATTTTTTCCATTTCTCTTTTTATAATATCCATGACCCAGTGTAGTGATACATCCCAGAATCCGTATCTCTAGAACTCCTTTTCCCCATCCACCCTCACCCCCACACACAACAAGAACATTTTACTTTCCTGGTTCCTAAGGTTACTTAGGGTTAAATACTCACATATAAACATCCATGCCTATAAACCCTGGATTCATAAATAAGAATGAACATAGGGTGCTTCTCTTTCAGGGTCTGGATTACCTCATTTACCATAATTTATTCTAGTTTCATTCCCTTTCTGACAGATTTCATTTTTCTTTCCAGATTTCATTTTCTTCTAGTATTCTATGGTGCATATCTACCAAATTTTCATTTTTCTTTTCACAAATGAGTGGCATTTAGTTTCTTTCCATTTCCTAGCCTGTTATGAGTAGAGCAACAATAGAAATTGTTGAGCAAGTATTTCTAGAATAAAATGTTAAGTCTTTTAGACATATGCCAAGGAGTGGTTTAGCTGGATCTTATGGTAGAGCTACTTTTATCATTTAAGAATTCTTTGTGGCCAGGCAATTATGGCACACACCTTTGGCCCCAGCACTTGGGAAGCAGAGGCAGCAGATCTCTGTGATTTCAAGGCCAATCTGTTCTACAAGAGCTAGTTTCAGGACAGCTAGGGCTGTTACATAGAGAAACCCTGTCTTGAAAAACCAAAAAAAAGCATTCTTTCCACAGAATTCCATAGTGGTTACATGTTTGCAAGTCCCCCAAAAACAAATGAGAGTTCTCCATTCTTCAAATCCAAAACATTTTTTTGTCATTTGTTTTCTTGGTTTTAGCCATTCTGATTCCTATAAAATGAAATCTCAAAATAGTTTTAATTTGCATTTCCCTAATTGCTAAGGGTCTTGAACACTTTAAAATATATTTCTTGGCCATTTTTATTTCTTTGTTTGAGAATTATCTGTTTAAGTTAATAGCCCATTACTTTTATTAGGCCATTTGCTTTGGGTTTTTGTTGTTGTTGTTGTTGTTGTTGTTTTTCATTCTGGATATTAATCCTCTCTCAAATGTTTGTCTGGGAAAGGGTCTTCCCTACTATGTGGGATTTATTTTCACTCCATTGATTACGTTTTTTTTTGTACAGAAACATTTATAGTTTCATGAGGTTCTACTTGTTAAATTTTCACCTTAATTCCTGGGCAAATGGGTCCCTATTCAGAAAGTCCTTTCCTCCACATACACCACACAGGGTATTGTCTCAGCTTTCTTTCAGCAGGTTCAGCGTTTTTCATATTTGGTCTTTGTGTGCGTGTATGTGTGCATGCGTGTGTGTGTGTGTGTAGCATGATAGATTTGGGTCTAATTAACAGTTTTACAGATGGAAAACCAAGTTTGAAGCACCATTTGTTGTTGAAGTTACTTTCATTTCTCTGGTGTGTATTTTTGGCATCGCTGTTCAATATGAGGTGACTGTTATTATTATGTGCATTCATGTTCAGGTTTTCTGTTTTGTTCTATTGATATACTTGTCTGTTTTTGTGCCAGTATCATGCTGTATTTCTCCCAAAAGCTCTGGAGTAGTGCTTGAAATCTTGAATTGTAATCCACCTATCACTATTCATTCTTTTTGCTCATAATTGCTTTGGCTATTCAGGGTCTTTTGTAGTTCCATATGTATTTCAGGACATTTTTTTCCTATTTCTGTGAAGAATTTCATAGAAATTTTGATTGGAATTGTGTTGAATATGTGAATTGTTGTTGGTATGGTGCTCCTTGTCAAAATATTAATTCTATCAATCCATGAATATTGGAAGTTTTTACATTTTCTAATGTCTTCATTCACCTTTTTTCAAAAATATAAAAATTTAAAGGTTATTTGTAGAGATCTTTTTTTTTCCTTGACTGGGTTATTCCTGCATACATTCTTAAACCTATTATAAAAGAGAAGCTATTGATGTTCTCTTTTTCTAGGTGTTCATTTTGTTATACATAGTTTCCTGGTTTTATTTTTTTAAGTGAATTTTGTATCCCGCCATTTTGCTCAAGATGTTGGGTCATTTCTAGAACTTTTCTGTTGTAATATTTATTTATTTTTTTCTTTTTCATGGATTTTTATTGAGCTCTAAATTTTCCCTGCTCCCCTCCTTCTCTCTCCCCTTCCCTTCGACCCTCTCCCAAGGTCCTGATGCTCCCAATTTATTCAGGAGATCTTGGTTTTTCTACTTCCCATGTAGATTAGATCCATATATGTCTCTCTTAGGGTCCTCATTCTTGTCTAAGTTCCCTGGGATTGTAATTTGTGGGCTGGTTTTCTTTTTTTGATTTTTTCCCATTATCTTTACTATTATTAAAAATTCCCACCTCCTCCCATTTTCCTTCCCCTCCCCC
>LOJH01044740.1:0-11096 GCA_001685095.1 Ellobius talpinus | reverse complement strand
TGCCAGGAATTGAACTCAGGACCTTTGGAAGAGCAAGCAATGCTCTTAACCACTTAGCCATCTCTCCAGCCTGAGGATATACTATTTTTATCTAAAAATATAATTAGAGGTACAGATACACAGATACCTTTTCAAAAAACAGTGATCAGGAAATTAAAATAATTGAAAAATCTACACAGTAAGACATACACTGAATCTATGAACAAACTTGACAGAATTACAGTGAGAAACAAAGAAATTAATTTCAATAATTGAGGACTAAATATCCTTAGCATATTAAATACAAAGTCAACAAAGATATATTCTAAACAATCAAGAAGGTTAATCCATAGTGCATATAGAAAACTCTATATCAAACAATTGGAAAATATATATTATTCTCAAAGACTATATTTCATTATACATTGGAAACTAAGGTTGCAACAAATTTCAAAGGCAATCTACATGCTAAATTTTATATTTGTAAAAGTAATAAATACCTTTGCTTTGACAAAATCATATGAGAAATTGAGAAACTGTAGAGCTATATACTGGAAGAAAATAAAGTATCCCCAAATCATGAAAAAGAATCATGTAGATGGTAAGACAAATAGGAGATAAAATAAATATAAGTATTTAAAACAAAAGTTGGTGTTTTAAATTAATTAGATAAGCTCTTGGTTAATATATTTCAAAAACAACATATTTATGAATATTGAGTAAAAGCAGAATAAACATTAAACATTTAAGAATAAGACAATGCTATCAATAAACCCATAGTAATATATTTGAAAATAAAGAAAGGAGATAAACGTGGCTGAGATCTGGAGTCCAGCCAGAGAAGCATGCAGGCTTAACTAAAGATCTTCACCTTCCCTCTCTTCCTCCCTGTCTCAGCCTGTGCCCAGCTCTGTGACAGACCCACCTCTGCAGCATCCTATCTCTCTTCCACCATCCCCAACTCATCACACAGAGCTTTCTCTTTAACCTTCCTTCCCCCAACTCATCCCATTCTCCCAGTCCCCAAATCTAGTAGGAACCCATAAGTCACTCAAGATGGTAGGCTAACTGCAGATAACCAACTCTTTCTTTTCTTCTTCAAATCCAGTTCCCCAGTCTCACCCCCATCTCTGTAGCAGACCACCTACTGTGGGGCCTCCCACTCTGATCTAGTCCCCTTCCCCCCCNCCGTCATTCACGCAATTGCACAGATCTTCTCCTTTAGCTTTTCTCCCTGTTCGCTCATCCTGCTATCCTAGTCCCCAACTCCACTAGGCATTCTCTGGAAACCCACCATCAAAGTTCATCTGAAAAGCAAGTAAATAAGCAAAGCAGATAGGTGAGCTTCAGAGCCTCCTTCCGCATCTTCTCCTCCATATCCAACCCCCCTAGTCTAATTCCTAGGTCTGTAGCAGGCTGTTGTTGGCCTCTCTACATACTCGGTCCCTATACCCAGTGAACTAAGCAGATCCTGGTGAATACTCTGCTTACCTGCCTCCTGTGGACTCCCCTCACTGTACTCTCCTAGCCCATCCCCATTACTAAGTTTCAGCTTCCAATACCTAGAAACATATTTTACTTGGAATTCCTAGTGGTCACAAGAGGCAGGATCCCAGCAGAATTCCCTACAAGGCAATACACAGCCACCGTGCTCTTGTAAGAACCAGAGAGGAACAAAACACCCACTCAACAAACGCAAGAACAAACACATATCAGTGTGTTTACAATTATCCCAAACACAGATGCACAGACATGAGTGGAAAAACACAGTAAATAATAGCTAGGATAATATGTCTCCACTAGAGCCCAACAACCAACCACAGTAGATCTCAAATACTGAAACATAGCTGAAGGAAAAGACAAATGCCTTAAATAGCTTTTATGAATATGGTAGAGGTCCCTAAAGAAGAAATGAATAAATCCCTTAAAGAACTCTATAAAAACAAAAGAAATAGTAGGAAATGAATAAAACCATTCAAGATCCAAAAGTAGAAATAGAATCAATCAAAGAAAACCCAAACTGAGGATAATCTAGAAATGAAAAATTCAGGAATTTGAACATAAATGTCAGAAGCAAACCTCACTAACAGAATCATAAGATGAAAGAAAGAATCTCAGGCACTGAAGACACAATGGATATAATTGAATACTTTGGTCAAAGAAAATCATAAATCTAAAAATAAAATCCAGGCACAAAGCAATCAGGAAATTCAGGACACTGTGAAAAGACCAAATCTATGAATAATAGGAATAGGGAAGGAGCATTAACCCAGCACAGGTATTATTTTCAATACAATCATAAAAGAAAACTTCCATAACCTAAGGAAAGAGATGCCTATCAAAGTACAAGGAGCTTACAAAACACCAAAACGACTGGGACCAGAGAAGAAATTCCTCTCAGCACATAATAATCAAAACACTAAACACACAGAACAAAGAATATTAAAGGTGAAAGGTAAAATGACCAAGTAACAGACCTATCAGAAGAATTCCTGATTTATCAATGGAATCTCTAAAAGCCACTGGGGCCTGTATAGATGTTCTACAAAGTCTAAAGAAACCACAGGTGTCAGCTTAGACTACTATAATCAGCAAAATTTTCAATCACCATTGATGGAGAAAACAAGATATTACATGATTAAACCAAATTTAAGCAATATCTATGCACAAATCCATCCCTACAGAAGGAACTAGAAGGAAACTCCAACCTGAAGGGGTTAATCACATCCATGAAAAAAGAAATAAGTAATCCCAGACCAGGAAATCAAAAACTGGGTAACACAACACACGCACATACCACCACCATGACTACCACCACCACAAAATAAATAAATAACAGGAATTAACAAATACTACTCATTGAAATCTCTCAACATCAATTGTCTCAAATTCCCAAATAAAAACATATAGACTAATATAATGGATGCAATAAACAGGATCCATATTTCTGCTGAATTCAAGAAACACCCCTTAACATCAAGGATAGATGTCACCTCCAAGAAAAGAATGGATAAAGATATTCCAAGCAAATGTATCTAAGATAGCTGGTTTAGACAGTTTAATCTCTGACAAGAAAAATCCATCAAAAGGACACTGCAATTCTTAACACCTGTGTACTAAACACCACTCATCCAAGTTCACAAAAGAACCACTACTAAAGCTTAAATTACAAATTGACCCTCACACACTAATAATGGCAGATTTCAATGCCTTACTAATAATGGCAGACTTCAATGCCTTACTTTTGCCAATACACAGAACACCCACACAAATCTAAACAGAAATGCTAGAGTTAACTGATGTCATAAAATAAATGGACCTAACAGATATTTGCAGAACATTTCACCCAAACACAAAAGAAGAATATACCTTTTTCTCAGCACCTTATGGAACTTTCTTCAAAATTAGCCACATGTTCAGACATAAAGCAAGCCTCAACAAATACAAGAAAATTGAAGTAACTCCCTTCATCCTTTCTAATAACCACAGATTAAAGCTGAATATCAATAACAACAGAAGCAAGTGATGTCTTACAGACTCACAGAAACTGAACAACTCACTACTGAACATAAAGTGAGTCAAAAGGGAATGACAGACTTTCTAGAATTGAATGAAAATGAAAACACAACATACCCAAACTATGGGACATAATGAAGGCTCTTCTAAGAGACGAGTTCCTAGCACTATGTGCCAATGTTAAAAAATCAGAGATCACATACTAGTTAACTTAATAGAACACCTGAAATCTCTAGAACAAAAAAGAAGAAATCACATTCAAAAGAAGTGGATGGCAAGATGTAACTAAACACAAGGCTGAAACCAATAGTGGAGAAACAACAACAAATCAATACAAAGAATCAATGAAACAGAGGATTGGTTTTTTGAGAAAATCAATAAGATTGACAAATATTTATCCAAATTAACTGTCAGATAGAGAAAGAAAATCCAAATTAACAAAATTAAAGATGAAAAGACCAATATAATAAGATATTGAGGAAACCCAGAGAATCATAAGGACATACTTTAAAAACCCATACCTTACTAAACTGCAAAATCTTAAAAAATAGATTGTTTTCTTGATATATACCACTACCATATATAAATCAGTTATATAAGCAATTTTAAACAGTCCTATAACCCCTAGTGAAATAGAAGCAGTACTTAAAAGTTTACCTACCAAAAAAAAGCCCTGGGCCAGATGGTTTTAGCACATAATTCTACCAGATTTTCAGCAAATAGTTAATGTCACCACTCCTCAAATGATCCCACAAAAGAGAATTAGAAATAATATTGCCAAATTCACTTTAAGAGGCCATGATTACCCTGGCAACCATGACACATAAAGATCCAATAAAGAAAGAATTACAGACAAATTACCATTATGAACATAGATGTGAAAATTCTCAATAAAGTACTTGCAAGACAAATCCAAGAACACATCAAAAGTCATCCACCATAAGTTAGGCTTTATATGAGAGATGCAGGGATAGTTCAACATATATGAATTAAAAAATGCAATTTACCCTATGGACAAACTGAGTACTAGGTTGAATAGATATGGAGAGAAATGGACAGCCTTGTCTTGTTTCTGATTTTAGTGGAATTGCTTTGAATTTCTCTCCACTTAACTTGATGTTGGCTATTGGCTTGCTGCATATTGCCTTTATTATGTCTAGGTGTATGTCTTGTATATCTAATCGCTCCAAGACTTTTGTCATGAAGTTGTGTTGGATTTTGTCAAAGACTTTTTCAGTACCTAATGAGATGATCGTGTTATTTTTTTCTTTTAGTTTGTTTATATGGTTGACCACTCTCACAGATTTTTCATATGTTGAACCATCCCTGCATCTGATGAAAATAGATGCTAGACCCACAACCAAACATTAGGCAGAACTCAGGAAATCCTGTGAAAGAGGGGGAGAAAGAACTATGGGAAACAGAGGGGTCAAGGACACCACAAGAAAACCCACAGAATTAACTAACCTGGGCTCATAGGGGCTCACAGAGACTGAACTACCAGCCAGAGATCCTCCATGGGACTGACGTAGTCCCTCTGCATGTATGTTTCAGTTGTGTAGCTTGTTCTTCTTGTGGGACTCCTGACAGTGGGAGAAGGGGGTGTCTCTGACTCTGTTACCTGCTGTTGGGACCCTCTCCTCCTGCTGGGTTGCCTTGTCCAGCATTAATAGGATAGGAAGTGCCTAGTCTTACTGCAATTAATATCAAATTCATTCATTTGTCCAATTTTTGATTAGATACTTGTTAGTGTTTATTTTTGCAATTCTTTATAGATTCTAGATATTAATCTTGACAAGATTTTTTCTTTCCTCTTTCTGTAGGCTGTCTTTTCATTCTGTTGATTGCATCATTTGATGTGCACAGGTTTTAAATTTCATTCTGTTCTTACAACTGTTTCTTGAGTTGTGGGAATCCTTTTCATATGATCCTTCCCAATGCTTGTGATCTTACTGTTTTACCTGTATATTTCATAGCTATTTCAAACTTTTAGGTCTTAGATTAAAATTTTTGACTAATTTTAAATAAATTTTTACAAGATGGGAGATTGAGATCTAGCATTATTCTACATGAGGATATTCAATTTTCAGGGTGCCATTTAAAGATGCTATCTTTTCTCTAACATGTTTTTAATAGCTTCATCAAGAATTGCATGACTAGTTGAATGCATTTATGTCTGCATCTTCTATTTCAGTGGTTCTCAACTTTTCCTAGTGCTGTGACCCTTTAAGACAGGTTCCCTCATGTTGTAGGGATCTCCCCAATCATAAAATTATTTTTGTTGCTACTTTATAGCTATAATAACCATAATTCCATTACTGTTGTGAATAATGTAAATATCTGATATGCAAAATATGTGATATGTGACCCTTGTGAAAGGTCGTTTGACCCCTAAAGAAGTCAGGGACCCACAGTTGAGGACCACAGCTCTATTCTCTTCTATTAATCAGTGTGTCTGTATCTTGTGCTACCTCCGTACAGGGATTTACTCCTTTTCATAATTTGATTCTTAGGTTTGGTCTCTTGATCATGTCTAAGAGCGTTTGATATTTGTGACGAAACATGTATTTATTTGCCTATTCATATTGTCATATCTGAAGGTAGCATGATCTTGACGTTGCCCTGCTGTTCTTCTCTTTATCGGTGTAGACGACCAGTGATGCTTGCTACTGTGTTCTTTGATTTTTGATTTGGTTAGGTTTCCATGTGCAGTGCTTGCATTTTGTTGTTGTCCCTCAAAGTCTCGCTTTATTTGATATCTTTTGCATGTATTTTTCTGTCTTCCTCCTCTGTACTACTTTCTTCTCTGGGTCTCTAATTGATTATCTTCATGTGTCTGCTTGCTGATTCTGTCGTCAGAGTCTATGATTTTTTACAAGCTAACCTTTGAGTTCTTTACAGAGCCAGCACTTCACCCACTTCATTATATTTGCATTTGGTACTGAGAAATTATGACCTTTTGAAAGAGCTGTATTGCCTTGCTGTTTCATGTCTCTCCTCTGTGTTGCAATGTGCCCATCTGTTGACTGAAAGTATCTCTATGATTTTACTTGGTAAGTAGTTATGACTGAAATGCTCAGTGCCCAGTACTACTGGGAAGGAGAAAATAAGCCACCATCATAAGAACAGGACTGAACCAAAACACATATAGAAAAATCAATTGACTCTTAACTATTATTCAGCATTGACCTTAAAAAAGACAATAACAAAAATAATACAAAGTAAGTTACAAAGTTAAAAATCATTTAGGAGAAAAATAACTATTGAAAGCCAAGCAGTGGTGGCGCACGTCTTTAATCCCAGCATTTGGGAGGCAGAGGCAGGCAGATCTCCGTGAGTTCAAGGCCAACCTGGTCTATAGAGCGAGTGTCAGGTCAGGCTAAAGCTGCAGAGAAACCCTGTCTTGAAAGAACAAAAACAAACAAACAAAAAATAAATATTGAATGAGATAAAGATAGGAAGTAATAATGGGAAAACAGTAATAATCTGGGCTAAATAAAAGAACAAATGAAGTGAAGGTAGAAAAAAAGTTTAGGAGGGAGAGAAAACTAACAAGATTAAAAGTTAAACAATAACAAAAATGTGTTAGCAAAATTACAGAAGCATAACAAGAGAAATAAAGAGTAGAAATCTTAAGTCAATTTTGAAAATTAAAGAGTAAGATTATAATAAAAAGACAAAAGAAAAATAAATGGAGAAATGGGGAGGAAGGGCACAAAACCAATGTATTGAGCACATTCTTTTTCTACTCTGCAATAGTGGAACCTGCCAAGTAGGAGGGGTGGTCAGCAAGTTGGAGACTTGTTTTGTCCTGATGATGAGCCAAGGGTGGTCAAGAGTCAGTCTGTCCACAGTGCTGCAATCAGCACTGGGGCCTCCCTACATTTTACACATTTCTGACTTTCTACTCTAGTTTTCTAGCTTGTGGGCTAAGCCAGCTCTAACTCATTCCACAGACTGGACAGTTTGTATTCCTTTCTGTTGCTACTGTCTAAGGAAAGAGCTCTCTTAAGTGTGCTGAAGAAGATGGGCTATTACTGGGGAACCTGACTCGGTGCTCTTTGGTTCTATTAAATATGTGGGGAGTCCATAGGATCTGAGTTCCAGAGACCCAAGTCCCTCCCTCGCATTTGTAGAATATCAAGAGGCAAAGAAGTAGCCATGTTATAGATGAAGGAAAGAGATCTCCAGCCCCATCCCCTAATGAGGAGCAGTTGATAGCTTCTAGGAGAGGAAAGAATCATTAGTTTTTTTAAAATATGCAACCACTAGTATATTTCCTCCACACCAACGGATGTCGCCATGTTCATCACTTTTGGGCAGCACTAACTGAACTTAATGGGTTCTAGGCACATGAAGTTGGGAAGGGTTATGTTTGGGAGTTGCTTGGGAGGAATTTGAAGGAGAGGTGGGTATGATTATGTTTCATTGTATGTATATGAAATTCTCATGAATAATGAAAAATATCATTTTTAGAGCAGTAAGTAGACACGGAATTTTAATTCCCAGTGTCCCTCTGGCTCAGGGCTTTCATTGTCTGCAATTAAAGCCACCCCTCACCAAAGAATTCAGGGCTTCCAAACACTTCCTCCAGTGTGAAGCACACTGCCACAAGGCCTTCTCTGTGCATCCTTTCTCAAATGCCTCATTTTGTCTTAGCTGGCAATGTGACTCGTGAGCCCCTGTTCTCAGGTCTCAAGCCTTGTGTCCACTAACAGAATGGCACCTGTGTCACCCAGTCCCTGGTACGGAGCATGCCCAAATGGACCTCTCCAGTGCTGACATTTCCCGCAGAAGTGGCTTTCAAAATAAATGTCCAAACGGGATTTAAAGTTCAGCAGAACTGAAGTCTCTTTTTAATGCAAGACCACTTACTACTAACCTGAGGAAGTTCCCAGCTGGGTTCCTCTACCACAAAGCCAGGGGAACTGGTTCCTCCGAGTTTTTGTTGTTTATTCATTTTTTTATACTCTTTAGACTTTCTGTTTCTCTGGACTTTTCAACCCATTCTCTCTTCCAGTTCAGTGTTTGTTTCCTGGACTTCTCAGCCATGGGGTCACCTGAAGAATATCTCTCACCTGCTACTTTGGGAAATCTCTGATGTCATCACTACCATTCTCCATCTTAACACACTAGAAAAGCTACCCCAAAATAATCGGGGGGAAAAGGACATTTGACAAAGTTCAACACGTTAGTTTCTAAAAATAATTTACATTATTGATTCAAGGGAATTCATTGAACCTAAACGTGATAATCTTTGATAATTGTAGAATAAGGGCCTCAAAATTATTATACAATTATAGTTGGAGTGCAAGTATTTTAAATGAAGGTCCAAAAATAACTGCCATCTAGTTAATGCTTTTTAAATAACAAGTAAATAAATAGAAAAATTCTAGAGCTCTCTTGTTGCTGGAATTCCCTGGTAAACAGCAACAAAATTTGAGATCCTTGAACTACTTGCTATTCTTGCTTCAATTGGACATTACATAGAGGGCTTGGCAACTTCAGCGAGAAAAGGGAAAACCAAAAGCAAAACTCAAGAAGTGGGGATGAGAGGACAGTGCTTTGTATGCTCAAACTGTTCACACAGAATCTTCTATTAAATGTCTGAGTTAATACTGCACAGTGAGGAACAAACTCATGTTTAAGGACTGTTCTTCTATACGAATACTGACTTATCCCATTTATTTGTGAAATATTGAGAAATTAATGTGAAAATTGAGGAAAAAAATTTAAAAATGGACTTTGGGAGCACATGGAAGGAGAATTGTTAGAATGGAATTCTTCAATAGCACTAAATAGTTTGTTTTTCTGTCTCTTAAGTACATCAATTCTATAAAGCAGAAATACCAGTTCGAATTCAAGGGCAAATGCCAAAAGGGGAAAATGAATTAAACTTGCTTTGGTTTTTCACAAATCAGTCAGGAGTATGGATTTGTAAAAAGCAAGTAAGAACGTGTGGAAATAGACAAGTATGAAATATCTAACCTCCTTACCATTAAAAAAAAAGAAAAAGTAAGCTAAACTTAAGCCTCCTTTTCCCTTTTTTAGTCAAACAAATAACCCTGTTCACTTATTTATTATAATCAAATTTAACTTTCTTTGAAATAACTTGATATCAAGCCCTAAAATAATTAAACATTTCAATACATTATTTGATCCAAGTATAGAATTCAGTCCTTAAAAAGAACCAGTATTAGGTTCAAATCCTGATTTCCTCTTGTTCTAGATTTTTGGTCCTGGGAATGTTAAGTAGGAAATTAATACCTGTGCTCCACAGGTATTTTGCAAAATACATAGACTTAAGAAAAGCTTAGCTCATGGTCAATCACATAGAAGTGCCTGATCAATATTTGCCATCATGATCAATTAGGTATTAAAGGTCTATCTTTGGGTGATCATGCAGGGATGTGCTAAAAAATGAATTTGGATAATCATCAATTTTTTCTATAATAGCCTAGATTTCTGAATTTAGGAACATAGGCAAACAAATTTGCTAAGCTATTTTATAATCATTAAAATGAGAAGTAATTGCCAACAAAATTTTTACAGTTAGATTCACTCAAAACATTAGTTTTTGGTCAAAATTGTAAATTTTAGTGTGCTTTTCAAAAGATACACTCATGTGCTATACTTACACATGGTGTTTGTATGTGCATTGTAAACACAAAAGTTAAAGTCTGAGGTGGTCTAAAGTAGGAGTTGTTAAATGATTGATATCCTTGTTGATTTTGAACTGTTAAGATGACATTTTCATCATGATTTGTTTTTTATCACATTATAAAGTATGAAAAGTTGAATAAATATAAAAAATGACAGACACATGCAAAGCTTTTATTCCCAAAATGAATGCTGACAATAACCACAAGCATAAAAGTCTTTATTTTTTCTTGTTGTTACATTTATTTGTATCTGGCAGCGTGAATATTTTATCTGATTCTGGTTCCTCGCTTATTTTTCTTTCATAGTATCACCTTACATAGATAAACTTTTTGCTTGTTCTGGTGATACCAGACACAGACAGGGAGCCATTAGGCAACTGACGGTGAAGATACTGTGTCCTCGACTTAACATTTACTCCCCTGACAGAATTATTCATGAGATGTAGGAGAGAGGATCAATTTAGATGGATTAATATTACCAAGATGAGGTCTCTAATATGTCAAACTCTTTCTCAGTCATGTGAACTTATTTCAATGTTCCCTCCACTTGTATTTTAACAGTCAATAATAAATACATACAAGAGAGACTATTGAATAGAGTAACGTTTAAAACCCATAAAGCCTTTCAAAAAAAGTGCTTTGAAGTCTGTTTTTGCAAAGCTGAGCCAGAGTAGCATTCAATTTAGCCACTCAGAAAGTAAACATCTAATGGCAATTGTTTCAGATATTGGAAAGGTGATTTTCACCATTTAAAGAAGGCATAATAATGATGGTGTTTATGGCACAGTAACTTTGCAGTTAGGAAAAATGAGTCTTGATATATTATTTCTGATACATGTAGTCTGCATTCCACATTTGGAATTCTATAATATAATCAGTCTTCTGTTTCTTTTCTTTTTTTAATATTTATTTATTTATTATGTATACAATATTCTGTCT
>LOJH01044739.1:0-13730 GCA_001685095.1 Ellobius talpinus | reverse complement strand
TCTCTGTGAATTTTCCATTTTTATGTGGCTTATTTTTTTACTCCTTTTAATCTAAGACTATCTGTACTCTGTTTCTTTAAAGACTTTCTTAAAATGATTTACTTCTTTTTCAACTCTCTATGCTCTTTTTCTTCTCTCTCCCAAGCCCATGTACATGTATCCAATACTATGACCCATTTAGAATTTTTTTATGTCTGAATCTGTCCTATTGTGGATCTTTAATTGTTTACTGTCCAGGAGTGCTTTTTAAAATGCTAAGTGCTTCTTTAAAACTTAAGCTGCATCATTGCTAGATCAAATACGGTAGTATCTGCCTGCCCCCATCCAGTCCAGCAATGCTTGTGCCTCTGAGCTGCTTATGCCTCTGAGCTGTGCACACTGCCCCACTTCCAGGTACACAGCAAGTCCATGTTGCCATCAAGCAAGCTGCAGCATTCTGTTCACAAACCCAACTCAAATGCTCTGTAGCTGGACCTCCTGCTTGAAAGAGTCAGAGGTTGCACTGGCAGCCTGGCCCAGAAAGCCATTTTAAATTGGTCTTGGTTTTTTCCTGCTATAGCTGAATCAGGAAAATCTCTTTTAAAGGAGCTGCGGCATGCTGCCAGCTGAAAAATAAATGTGGCTAAACTTTGAGTTGTTGTTGGTTTTTTGAATATATAATTTCTTTTTAAGCTTTCTCAGGTTTTACATGGATTTAGTCCACCATGTTGGTATGTCAATTTGTAACAGGAAGGCCACCTGTTTGTCCCAGCTGCCAAGAACCGAAATAATTACACAGAAACCGTATTCATTTAAACACCACTTGGCCTATTAGATCTAGCTTCTTATTGGCTAACTCTTATATCTTAAGTTAACCCATTTCTATTAATCTGTATATCACCATGTAGTAGTGGCTTACTGGGTAAAATTTCCACCACCTGTCTCCTGAGGTTCCATGGCATTTTTCTCTGGCTTTTCTTTCCAGCACCCTATTTAGCTTCTTTCCAGCATCTGCCTAGCTCTGCTCCCCTATAGCTCTGCTATAGGCCCAAAGCAGTTCCTTTATTAGCCAATGAAAGCAACACATAGACAGAAGGACCTCCTACACCATTTACCAGTTCTTTGAGAGTTTCTTACAACACGTTTTAATCATATTTATCTTTCTGTTCTCTGACTGCTCCCAGAGCCACCCTGCTTCTAAGCCCAACCTCCTTTGTGTTCTTTTTTATTTTAACTCTTTTTAGATCCAGTAAGAGGGATATGTATAGCTCAAATATTCTTGTGTGTATGATCTTCCACTGAAACATAGCTGATTTATCAAGGGCTGTATTCTTAAAAAAAAAACACTCTCTTTCTTTCCTAGCTGCTAGCAATTGCCAAATATCTTCACTCATGACGTTCAATAGGATTGCATCTTCAAATTCCATCTCATTGCTGGCATTTAGTCTTGCTTGGATTTACATTATCAGGCCAAGAACCTATGACTACAAGTGTTATAGGCCTAGGGGAGAATTTCCTGCTATTCTACTAAATGAGCACAGTAGTAAACAAATTACTAATGACTTATCATTATACCTACAGAACAATGTATCATCTCTCAACCTTCATCTAAGATTCTTCTATTTGCAGTAGATGTTGACTAATAGAGATGGACAACAAACCAAGGTCCAGAGAACAAGAGAAAATTTGAACTATATCCCTTTGTTGCAAAGCTTGGGAACCCTCATGGAAAAAGTAAAGGAAGGAAAATAAGAGACAGAGGCAGTGGATGACTACAAGGTAACTGTTGTCTGGACACATTAGGACTACTTCATACATGAATTCACAGCTATTGTGACAGTATGAACATGAATAACTCTGCCCTTACCCATAACCTCAAGAAGCTGGGCAGTGTATTTCAGCTTCTGCATTAGTGAATCTGAAGCTCCCTGACACTACCTATCTTGCAGAATGTAGTTCAATTCCAGTCCCTTGACAGATCCAGACATGGTGCAAAGGACTTAAAACCTACTCTTGACTGTTGAAAGTGGTCATTATGAATTATGAGCAATGTAACAATTCTTTTGACTTTTGATCTAAATGTTTCTCTCTTATTTTTGAATGTAGCTAAACCCTTCTCAGAATCTCTGTTCCAGTTTTATATAGAGATCCCATTATTTATGGAATATTTTACATGCACAACACTTTATAGCCTACACACAAGTGTTGAAAAACCAAGGATTTACTTTCAAGCACGCCATGCTGCCTATTGCAGTATCCTTCACCTGTCTCCCCCTCCATGGACTCACTCTTTTGTCAGTCACATGTAAGACTTTACAGCAAACACTTACAATGCAAGCCTGCTGCTTGTTCAAGATAGATGCATTGCCATCAGGAATAAAAGACTCCACAGCAGCTGTGCACAGCTCTTTCTTCTTTTAAATGCTGTCCATCTGAGAAAGAGCATATGTTTCCCACAACTTAAAAAAGATGATCAGAGTTACAGAGTTATGCTTTTATTCTGATTCTTTTCTAAAAAATAAGAATTCTCCCCTTATTTAAAATGTGAGATTTCAATGTCACAACCTTGATTAGAGTCAAGCCAATACATAGGTGTGAACTTTTCACAGTAGGGTTCTGTGGAAGAAGAAGTATTTTCTGGTAAGGGTGAGTGGGTGGAAAGAAAGACAAATAATATAACTTTGGAAGAGTCAGAAATTAATAAATCATTACATTAGTAACTCAATAGCTGATGAGCCCTAATTGCCTCTGCAAGACGAACTGCCAGTGATAAGAATGTTTCCAGTCCCCGTCTGTTAGAAGAGTTTTCAGAGCAGCTTTCCAATCTGTCAGGTTCATTCAAGAAAGCTCAGAGCTGATTTTCATGTTGCTATCAATGATTTTTCCAGTTGTCATAAACTCGAGAGACATAATAAGCTAGGTAATGTAGCTGTATGGGTCCTAATTAAGGTGTTTCACAAAGTGACTTTTAAGCAAAGACCGTTTCTGTATTACTACGTTTTTATTTCCTTTGATTTTTCTGTAAGAAAAAAAGCATAAGACAGTAGTACATTAATATACAGATATTAAGAGAAAAAATAGACTTAGCTGGATTTAACATGCACAGAGAAAATGAATTCAGAGCCAATTAAAAGGGATGTCAACATTATGTGCAAAAAGATGGATCAGAAAAGGCAAAGTGAGATGTATAAGGGCATTTGAGCAACTATTTGAGCATCTAGAATGTTTTGGCATATATCCTAAAACTTTGAGAGATTTTTATTTGCACTGATAAATGATAAGTCTACCTGTCGTGCCACTGAAGACATCTTATGATTTAAAGTATAAAGTGGACATTATTTTTCTAAAATCAAGCACTTCATAGGGAGTTTTGTGGAGATGCTGAGTCCAAGGATGTCAGCATGATTGATGTCTACTCATTCAAAAACTCTTTGCTCCTACCCTGGCATCCCAGGGTGTGGCCAATCAGCCATGCCATAAATACTATAATGATTTTGTTATGCTCAAATCTGCGAAGTTCCCCAAAAGCCAACAAGGAGACCAAGTCCCGTATGTAACAGCAATGAGCCTTTATTTTATGCAAGTTGGCAAACTCAGTCTCCCCACATGTCCAATGTATTGGAATAAATGGAGGGCCCCAAGCTCAGTTAGAATAGGGTTTTATAGGTGGGGTGAGGGGTGTCTGTGGTCTAAGACCCCTGATTGGCTGACATTTGTCAAAGGGTGTCCTGGTGAGTGTGTGCTGCAGGTGGTCCTATCTACAGTGGTTGGAATGTTAGGCATTCCCTTTGGATGGTCTGTTTTTGGTGGTGCTCAGGTAACCTCAGCTTGTGGTTTTTCCTGAAACCAGATAAACTACTAAGACTCAGGCCTCTTATTAAATTAAATTTATCAATGGCTGAGTCCTACTCTGGCAGGTGATAATGGCTGGAAGTAAAGAACTTCCTTTGGATTGGCTCCTACAATTTTGATTTTGATGCACTCAGTTTTTTTTAACAAAAAACCTCATTTATATGAATCTAAATAATTCTAGCTAAGCCCAATGCTGGCAAATGGATGGTTGCTGCACTTTTTTGGAGTAGCACAAGTCAAATGGTGCTTAACCCTTAACACATGTCGATAATGTTAATCAGGAGAAATATCCCCACAGTACTCAGGATCCCTGAAAACATTTGTACATAGAATATGAAAGAACCATGAACACAGAATGCACAGGCCCATCTTAAGCTCTGCTCATAAACCTGCTTCTTACAATCAGGGAGGATGTTAGATAATGAGCTCATATGAGTATAGCCTGCTATTAGACCCTACTGCCTGTTCCCATCAATATTTTTAGGTAGCTCTTCATATCTGCTCTTTCCTCAGGTTCTTCCCCGAGCCCAGCTGGTTCTTCACTGGGGAAGTCTGTCTGTTGTGGCTATGCCTCCATGACATTCTGCAAAGTCACATGACTGAATGTTATCTTCAGTCCAGAGATCCTTTAGAGAAAGAAAACACATTCACATGTGGTACTGCATTCTGACGAAAGGTAGCACGGCACTGTTTATTTCATGTCTCTCCCTGGGAAGATGAAGATCACACTTTATATTTCATGATGTGACCTTATATTGTTAACATTACATATCACAATATTACAATTTATAGTATTAGTTTGGAAGGATCACAAAGCAAATGTGCCCATCAGCTACAGATATTTTTTTTCATAGACCGTGCAAGTATAAACACTGTTGATGGAATTACTTAATAAAAGCAGCCTCTGTTCTGGAATGAGGAAAACTGAGTTCTTGATATAACCTTTTGCTGTGATGTTTCTGAGTTACCTCAGGCGTGGCAAAGAATTTACAAATCTGAATTCCTGTGTTGATAAAATGACAAAGATTAGCGTCAACGATGGGTGTTATTTTCTTAATTCTGCTCTGTTCTTGGACTTATCAGATATGGAAGATTCCACTAGATGCTAGGAGGTATGAAAACAGAAAAAATGGCTGAAACTGTGGACTTTAGCATTCAGTAGAAGAAAGTAAGAGTGCACAATCAGGAAAGGGGCACAGGGCAGATCTACAGGGCCAGCTTTCAAATGCACTTATGGGGGACATTTCACACTCAAGGCACAGCAGAGGCCCATGTTATATTTCTACTGGGATTTGCTGGATTGGAATGTGAAAGAGACGAACATATTCTTCTAGAAGACTCTTTATGGTACTCTTCCTACTGGAAGTCAGGTCTCTGTACTGCTCTTGTTATTGTCTATTAAGAGAGCTTAGTTGAAATCTATGCAACCCAGAGCTGTGAGGAATGCCAGATGAAAGAAAAGGGACTGGGCATGGTCTTTAAGGATTAGCCAGGATTTGAGTAAACTGAAGAGAGAACAAGAAAAGCAGGTTAAACAGCCCTGCTCAGTCAACCCTGGGGATGACTGAGCAAGGTCCAGGGTTCATAGGGTGTTAGCTGGTGATAAGGATGCTTAACAGAGACCCAATTGTGAGGGATTTGATGACTAAACTAAAATATTTGGAATTTTTCCATGAGCAGTGAAAAGCTCTAAGAAGTCATTCTTCACAATAGGCAGAGGGGGATATTTGCTATCTAACTGTTCAGTGAGCTCACTACCATTCAGTTTCTGCTGGGAATCTGTAGTCTGGGGAAATGTGCTGGATGTCTTCTTTTTGCCTGACTCTGAATGAAGAACAAATGTGTGATCTGATGTGTCAGTCCTAATTTATAAACCAGATGTCCATCATTAGCTCTGAGCTTCTATGGTGGTTGTCAGAATCAGCTCAGAGGATGATGTGTGGAGGATGATGGGTTCAAGGTCCAAGGTAAAAGGCTATAGTACATAAAAGACAAAAAAAATGGATGCTGAGGTTCAAAGACAAGTTCAAGAAGAAGATCACAAAAGGATCTTCTAGGAAAAAAATGTTTAACTTCTCTTATAATCCCCACCAACTAGAGATATAACATAAAAACCATTGCAATTTATTGTAAGTGTATAAAATCATCAAAAAAATAAAAATAGGAAAATAATTTTAAAATAATGACAAGAGCTACCTATGGAATTTTGGTATTTCTGGAGATTGGGTACTGTGGTTTGTGCCCATCAAAACTCACATTAGGACGTCATCCCCAGAGCAAAGGTGGTAAGAGTTGATGGGCCCTTTAAAAGGTATTGTGGGACATGAGGGTGACCACTGCCTTGCCTAATAGGAATGCAGATACTCATTCCAAAGGTGGATTCTTAGAAGTTAGAGGTTGCTTCCTGGACTAGCTCTCTTCACTTGTACAAGCCCCTCTGCTTGCATCTGCTTGCCTTTCTGCCTTTTCACCATATACGAAGGAGCACACACTGAGACCTTCAACATGAATAGAACAAGTACCAGTGCTGTGTTCTAAGACTTCTGGAACCATATGCTAAATAAATATATTTTCTTAACAATTTATCCAGCCTTAAGAACTTTGCTACAGAGATAGTGAAGTGAAATTGTTATGTTTCTTTTAAGTTTTCCAGTCTAGTGAAGCATAAACTCTTAAGATATGTATCCATGGTTTTCTGAGTTCCACCGGTGTATTTCGCAATGCCTATGCTCCAGTGGATCGTCCTATCTCTATGCTCATATAGGCAGCACTAATCAGACTTCCTGAGTTAAATTTTCTTTTTAAATAGAAGAGGCAGAGAACGTTAATGTGAAAGGAGGATATATTGGGAAGACTCAGGCATGTGGATCAGAGATATTTGGATGGATATGGTCATATTTCATTGTATACCTGTATGAAATTTTAAAAAAATTAATTTCAAAAAGAAAATGGATTAAACATATCAAAAGGCTTCAAGCAAGCAAAACGCAGAAAACATCTTTATCTTGATATTTTACTTAACTTTATGTATAAATATTATAATATCTTTCAACCTGCAGAGAAAATCAATTGATGATGAGGTATATCATGGTGGGTCTTTGGAATCTGGTGTGTATTTCATATTAGCCACTCAGCTCCTTCCTTCTCAGCCAAAGTTCAAATGCTGAGTCTAATGGGCTGGTTTCTATGCTGTTGGAAGGTGAAGGTAGATCGGGTATAGACTGTGACAGAAAGAGTTAGAGGCACCAAAACTCCTAAGTTCAGCCATCTCAAGGATCAATGGTACAGGTGTTGTTTTGTTTGCATAAGTACCAGTTATATAGGTGAGCACATGTGTGTGTGTGTGTGTGTGTGTGTGTGTGTGTGTGGTTCTTATGAGGTAGTGACAGACGGCTTCCTTGACTAGCTCTTTTGCTTGTTCTTTCACCACACAATTGACATGTATGCACACATGCATATGTGCACAGATTCCCCCCACCACTGCTTGCTTAATTTTTAATATTCCTTGAAATGAGAGCTGTTTAAGGCGTTTCAGTCACTGTTCATCTTACGAGTGCTTTACCATCATCTGTCAGAGAGACTGATGCTTGCTTTCTATCAGGATATGCTCTTTCCCCCAGAAAAGTATACATGATTAGTTTTCTAAAACTCTAATCCTTTGTCCAATGAAAGGCTATCCAACAAAATCCTGTGATCAAAATAAAGTCTATGCAATGTGTCTAACAACTAAATTTTT
The DNA here is from genome assembly GCA_001685095.1 of Ellobius talpinus. Lineage (NCBI taxonomy): Eukaryota > Metazoa > Chordata > Mammalia > Rodentia > Cricetidae > Ellobius > Ellobius talpinus. The sequence goes on along the minus strand of LOJH01044739.1, from coordinate 6,163 downwards.
AAAGTTGATTCATTTAAAATTTAAAGCAAAAACACAAAAGGAATTTTGCATGGCTAAGTGAAGCATGTACTCGCTATATTCACTGCTTTTGCAGAAAATCTCTGTATTTCTGTTACTTGCTACTGTAAGTGTCTGTTCCAAATACTCAAAACTTAGGCTAATGTGAAAGTTCAAAGACAGGAAGCTGAAAATATGAACAACAGGACTCAGATGCCCATGTGAGTGACACTGGCAGACATGCTTTTTTGCCTGTGAACCACTAGTCTGGATTTTATAATGGCATTTAATACATTCTATCGTGGAACCAAAGTTTTCATTTGTCGTGATATTTGGATAACTGAGCTTCTCGAAGATGATCTTGAAATCTAAACCATTTCTTTTTCCATCTAAAACTTGTGAAATATTCTAGAAGGCTAATTTCTCTTTTTATTTTAATTCCATTGCTGTTTAGTACATAGATAGAGGAAGGGCCTCTTCTTTCTGTCATATTGATTCTTAACTATAACTTATCTCTTCTTGACTCACTTTGCTATAAGAATTTTCTCAAATTATTATTTTTAATTGTCATTTGATGAAGCAACCAATGCATTCAATTAGGGTTGCTTACAGGATCAGGTGTGAAGATTTATGCACAGGATCATGAGAAATTTACCAGTGGCTACAACACCACTGGGGTGCATGACTCCCTTTCCTTCCAGTAACTAAGGATCCTCATCAAGAAGGGACCCATGGGTCTCCCTCTGCTTCCGTGCCAAAATTAAGTGTAGATTTTATAAAGATGATCACATTTACTGAGAATATAAGAGTACTATGACTGTGTCATGCCAAGAAGGCACCATTCCCCAATACCCATCCCTTACCCAGCGCTTACGATGTTTCTACACTACTTTCTCAGTGTTTCCTGAGCCTTGAAAAGGATAATATAAACATTTTATTTAATAAACAGTCACTTATTTTCAACATAGGGCCACTTTATCTCAAACTATTTACTATTTTTATTTAAGGTAGGTGTCTATTTTCTACTTGTTAATTACAATTTGTATATATCATCTTTTCAGATATTGTCTATTTATCCATCTCCTGTCTTCCCCACTTTCCTTACTGTGTGTGTCTCTCAACATTGCCTCTTGACAATGCATCTCTCCTGTTCTGCTGACATTACCCCAAAGCGTCTATCACAGCATTGTCTTAACTCACTTGTTTACAAGTCACAGTTGACTGTTTCATTGGAAATTTGACTCAACATTTGGCTACTGAGTCTCTATACAAATGTTTTTTTTAACTTGTAATTCTGATCATAATTCACCAAAAGATGAAACTGTAAGAGCAGCACTCAAGTAATACTGAGAATAACTGAATAAAAATGGCAAATGTCATTGGAAGAGTAACACCATGATAGTAACATCAATAGTAGCATTTCCAGGAATACAGAGCATACATGGCAATAACAACAATGTGACACCAGTAATTGGTACCACATAGCAATGTTAGCATGAGCTATCAGTAGCCAAACATCTCATCAGTTAAAGAAGACATTCCTTAGAGACAAGGAGCTGTATACATCCAAGGTTGGGGTAAGAGGGAGATATGAATTTAAAAAGGGTTTAGGTTTTGTTTGGAAGGTTTATATTTGAGAATATTTGGCTACTAAGTTTGGTTTTAAGTGTGAATGCATTACAGGTGCTTACTAAGGCCAGAAGAGAATGTTATACTCTGCAACATGAATCCACTAGAGTCTGGTACAGGTTCTCAAGAATTTATTTACATATAAAATGGGTAAACACTCACTGATACAGAACAAATTATGCTGCCTCTGATCCAGCTGCCTTCATCCAGTCGTTCTATCCAGGGGTGAAAAGTACGAATAGCCAGCCGCCTGCTCCACTCCGACCACCCAAGAGTTCATGAGAACAAGACCCTCTCCCTCAGCTCATAAATTGTCAGGACCACAGACAAGACCATGCGTAAGGGTTCCTAATCCCCCAAAGCCATTAGCTAAAGGGATAGAAATCTAACAGTATGCCTGGAACTAAAGTTACAGGCAGTTGTGAACCATTCAGCATAGGTGCTAAGAACCCAATCCAGGTTCCCTACAAGAAAAGTTCTGTTAATCAACAATCAATCTTTCTAGCCCTTAATTTAAGTCTTTCTATGAAACCAATGACTGGTGAAAACTGTCCCAGGCACCTACAACTAACAAAATATTATAGACACTTACATTAAAAATCTGGTGTAAAAAATAGGAACAAATATCATTGTTTCGTAGTATTTGTCAAGGGTTAGACAAGTAAGAACACAAATCTGCCAATTTTTTTTTCAAAACACAATGTGTTCTGTAGACAAATCACGCCAACGATAGTATTTGGTAGATGGAGTTAGTAGAAATATTAAGAGCAGCACATATAGGAGATTCCCATCATTTGTGAAGCAAGTTCACTCACATGAAGCTCCAGTTCATCAACTCAGGCTTGTCTAGAATTGTAGCTGTGCCATTTCTGTGCAGGGTTATAGTCTAAAACCAGCCCTCAAGACAGTAGGGTGTGTGCTAGCTGTATAGAGAAGCAACTGCTGGAAACTGATTCATGGCCAGTCGGCTAACAACTGTGATGTGACATTTTTGTCCTTGAAAACTTGGCCAGACTATATTCCCTCACAGACCTGGTAACTGGTAAAACAAAATCTGGTATTTGGAGGATAATGCTAAATACGACAAAACATATATTTAGAAACTGAACATAATAATTAGAGTGAAATTATCTCACTATGTGGCACATCTAAACTGAAGTGGATAAAATATCTCATATGGATGAAAAATACCTCACAGGCGATGAGAACTGGCTAGATGGATGTGAAATTACTGGGAGCGAGGACGGATCACAAGATACACAAGGGAACCCACTTTAAGAGTTTACTAACGAGCAACAGAGGGGGGAAGATAAGAGTGGGAGGAACTCAGGCCCGACCGAAGCAGGATGGAAGAAAAGCTTGGAACTGGCGTGTCCAGTTTTTAAAGGCCGTCTATCGCATGCGCACAGGGACTTACATAGCCACGGCATGCACAGACCACTGTGACCACTCTGCATGTAGATCACATAGGGCGTGAGGACCCTGGGTGGCTATGTAAGTTGCCTGAATACTTGATAGCGCATGAGCCGTCATGGAACCAGAAGTGCCAGCGCCTGGGGTGGCTAAGCATTCTGCCAGAACGCTGGCAGCTTTGAGTGGTGGAAACGATAACAGGATGAATGAGTTAAGACAATTGGTCAGTAGTTTGTATAAATGTGTTCTAGTTTCCTTTCTGTTGCTGTAACAAAATACCCAGAGCCATCATCCCCACAAGGAAACAAACAAAAGATGCACTTACAGGAAACAGAGTTTGTTTTAGCCTCCAGTTCCAGACCTCTATAATAACAGGAAGGCAGAGGCATCTGGATCTTAAACAGTTTATATCACATCCATAGCTAAACACAAAGAAAAATAAACACATTTTAGTTTATTGTTCAGCTCTCTCTCTCATTTTTTATTTATTTATTTTTTATCCAGCTCAGGAATCCAAGCCCAGAGGATAGTGTAATGGGTAGCCCTTCCTATATCAGTTATGGTAAACAAGACAACCTCTCACAGATAGCTACAGGCTAATCTGATCTTGAGAGTTCCTTACAGAGACTCTCTTCCTGGGTAAATCTAGAATGTGTCAGTATCTTCTCTCTGTTTTGATCCTTAAAATTTTAAATTTGCATAAGGTAAATGAACCTATTCCACAGCTACTCCATTGTATGATTTTGCTATGAAATAATTGCCAGCACGTTTAATAATACTAAGCCTTATGTTTATTTTTCCTATCTTCTTAATTTGATATTCAATTATGTGCATGGCATATGCTCTGAACAAGATTTAGAAGTAAGCTTAATGTCACATTTTGATGAGAATCTTCAAGTCTCTGCTTTTAGCATTGCAGGAATAGAAAAAGTCAAAATACCAGAGATGAAAAAACTACGGGTGTCTATCAGGTTAAACGAGAAAGTATTCAAACTTACAAAGTAAAAATAGGTGTGAAACTATAAGCTTCCTTCTGATGAGTGTGATGATGTAGTTTGAGATTCTATTTCAAATTGTGATTCCAAAGATTTATCTCCCCTATCTTCAATAAGATAAAAGATTCCTAAAGAAATTTATGATTATTTCTCATCATATTTTCATTCATGTATTAGACAGCATTGATATTATATCTACACAGTATATCAGTAATTTAATAGAACTCTCAAAGAGCAGCTAAAGGCATTGCTTTTTAAATAATCTGTTTACACCTCATAACAAACTTTACATATACTCAAGATTGATTAGTTATATGGCTAATTCCTTGATTGTATTAACTTTCCTCTTTTGGTATTTGTGGATCCTATGTTAGAACACAAATACTAGCAACATAATGTTTTTTGTTTTTTTTTAATGGTTTTTTTCCTGATCATCTAGAAGATCTCTGAGCTTGTTCTTTGGGATGGATAAAGAATTGAATATCAGAGAAAGGCAAAAGATCAAAGGAGTACTCAGTTTGAAATGCCAGATGTGATGGCATACACTTTAATCCTAATGTTAGGGAAGTGGAGAGAGGGGTTCCTGGAGCCACTGGCTACCTGACCTAGTTTGCTCCGTATGCTTCAAGCAGTCTTAATAAATAAGGTAAACACCTCCTAAGGAATGATACCCAAGATTAACCTCTGGTCTACACATTCGTGTATGTACATGTGCACACAAATACATACATGAATGTGCATCTGCACACATATAAACCTACACAGATAACACACCCATATAAACACACAATATATTTTTACCCTACCACACAGAACATTAAGTCTGTACCTAGAACACCTTTTGTATTATTTATACTTTATAATCATATAGATGAATGAATGAATGGGATGAGGGAGTAAGTGTCATGGTCAAGTGTATCAAAAACCATCCACGCAAGACCTGGGTGAAAAATTAGGTCTTTTTTTTTGTTTGGAAGATGAATGCTGAGGTGAAGTAAATGATCAAAGTTTATAAATTCATGAAAGACATTGCTGACATAAGGTGGATCTGTTAGCCAAATCCCTGTATATTGAATGGTGAGGTTCTTTGAAGTTCAAACAGGGGAATTTTAGTAAAGATTAAGAAAGAAGTGCTTTTAAACAGTGGGAAGGAAATTTATGGAAACTTTAAGATGGCACAGGCTAAAAATACTGTCTGATCTAGTAGGGATGCTTAGGTTTCCCTATGCAAGAAAAGAATACAAAACAAAACAAAGAAAACCTGTTCCTTAGAACATTCTTAGTTCCACTCTCTAACCACAATATGGTTACAACACACATTATTACAGGTTATAAAATCACTTCAGATTTTCATAGCCATAGATAAATTTTCATGTATTGAGTTAGGGCAACAACACTAATGTGTGGCCAAATGGACAGTGACTTATAAAATTCCTCTTTCCGGAAGAGATCATTGCTCTCCACCTGATGTGAACGAAATTTTGTTCTTTGCTTGAGACTTGGAGCCTGTAATACTACTCAGTTACAGCCTCTTGAGTTAGATTGTAATCAAACTCTTTAGTCATGTTTGGGGGAACAGTAAAGAGTAGAAGACTTCTCCATAAGCTTTCTGAGCAGGAAGGAAGGTACTCTAAGGTGACACTTGTGTCCCTCCCTTTGGCTATCATACCCATGGAATTGGAATTTCCTCAGTAGTCTCATTCAGAAACGTGATGTAAACCAAGGGGAGCTTGTCTCCCAGAAAGAGTTCACACAGTTTTGACAATTTGTCAGATCATATGGGGAAACCGGAACAACAATAGTGACGACAACCAGAACCACACCTTGACCAGGACTGCTCAGGATGAATGCCTTTCGCTTTGTGAGTGTAAATTTAACATCAGGGCCCTGAAATTTTATGATTTTTTAAAAAATGTCTGAGCAGCCGCGGTGGGCAGGCCGGTTCCGCTTGCGGGYRGTGGGCAGGYGGCAGTAAATCCCTGACAGAGTAGAGTCTCAGAGCAGCCGTGAGCCCTGGCCTGTTCCGCTTGCAGCGGTGAGGGCTGGTGCAGGCAGCACAGTGAGTCTGCAGCAGGGGTGGCAGGCGGGCGCGTGGGTGGGAGACATGTGGGCAGACACATAGTATGGAA
>LOJH01044738.1:0-10878 GCA_001685095.1 Ellobius talpinus | reverse complement strand
ACCTTTGGAAGAGCAGGCAGAGCTCTTAACCACTGAGCCATCTCTCCAGCCCCTAATTTTTTTTTTCTTCAAGACAGTATTTCTCTAGATAGTCATGGCAGCCCTGGAGCTCACTATATAGACCAGGATGGCCTTGAACTCACAGAGATCTACTTGCCTCTGTGTCCTGAGCGCTGGGATTAAAGGTGTTGTCACCTGGTTCTCTCAGTCCACGCACCTTTTGAGACAGTATCTTACTGAACTCAGCACTCACTGATTGGCTGCTCAAGAGCTCTGGGATCCTCCTGTTTCTTCTCAAACAGGAAGTTTCTCTCCATTTAAAGAACAGGTCTCTATTCTTTTGTTCAACCCTGTTTTCTCTATAGGATTTTATCTAGATATCTCACGTAGAGAACAACACTTTTTCAATGTCTTCCATTGAAACTGTAATTTTGTATTTTTGAAGAATGACAACATGGAAGAGAGAAACCATTAAGAGCAACAGAAAAGGATTCTTGAAAGAAACAAGTGGAAGCTAGAAAACATGGAACAGATCTTCCCAGAATGAAAACAAAAATTCAAGATGCTAAAGATGATGAAAAAAAATCTTAAAAGAAGAAAACGAAGTGAAATGCAAACAGGAGTCAGGTGGGAGACTCCGCCAGTCTGCCCCTGGGCGTGTAGCACTGAAGGTTTTGTGGATTTTCCATGTTGGAAGTCTTGCTTGTCTTTTGCGTTTCCAGTCAGCATACAAAGTAATGGGCTTCATTATGGCCTTTCATGTACAGATATCACTCTCTTTGTTTATCTCCCACTGCTCTTGACTCTCTCCCCATTCTCCGTCCTCTTCCTTTTCCCAAATGGTTTCCCTTTCTGCTCTCTTCTCCTGTATGCACACGTTTATATTAGACTCCACACACGAGAGAAGACGTAGTATTTATTCAAGTCTGGCTTATTTTGCTTAGCATAGTCTTTGGTTTTGTCACTCTTCCTGTATGTCCAGTGTGTGCGTGTCACATTTTGAAGCATACTGTTGCTGGAGCCGTTGGCTGCTCCCCAGCTTAGGGGCTGTGAAAAGTGCAGCAGTGAGTGGACGCCTCGCGCCCCTGCCTTAGGTTGGGCACCAGGTCTTTTGTTTTGCTGCTGCTTTAAATGTCTTCAAGGCCTTTGTTTGCTGTTGGTACAGAAAATGCATTTTATGTGTTGGAGAGATGTTTCAGCTCTTAAAGGCTAGGCTCATAACCAAAATATCAAGCTGCATTTTACTTGTTTTATGTTAAATTTTCATAACAAAACTTACTGTATAACCATTATCACAATTTTTATGATTTGGAAGTGAGATCTCACCATGTATCCCAGAGTGGCCTCAAACTTAAAAATCCTATGTCTCTGTCTTCCCCATGCTTGTCTTAAAGGTCTGTGCTACTCTGCCTGGCCATTTATTTTTTAACCATTCCCAAGCGGACAGTACAACCACACCAACCACACCTTTTTCTTAACACAAGAATTTTCTATAGCACAGACTTGCCTTGAAATTTCTAAATGTGGCCAAGGGTGACCTTGAACTTCTGATTCCCCTGCTTCTACCTCCTAACTTCTGGGATTACCGGTGTGTACCCCATACCTGGCTTCTTATTGTTTTGCCATAGGGTCTTGTTGGTCTCAAACTCATAGTGACCCCTTGCTCCCTGAATGATGATCTTATAAGCACCCATGACCACAATTCTGTTTTAAGTAACAAGTCTGTGGTAATTTGCTGTCTCTGTTGTGTGTACAGCATCCAGGCTTTAGCAAAGGACATGGGCTGAGTTAGACTCTCAGTCCATTTTGTTTAGTTCTACCATATTTGCAGTGAAAGGAAGGAGGGATGTTGCAGGCGCTGGGAACAACAGAGAGCCACCCCAGGATGTACCTGAGCATCTGTGCACATCAGAGGACAAGACTTAGGTGAATAAATTTGCTGTAGGAGTCGAAGGGGAGAGTCATGAGGTGGCATCTGGTAGATGTTGGGACCTGAGAAACTGGCCTCTGAGGCACACAGGTTGTATTCTGAATTCCCTGTGTAAGAGGTGCAACATTCCAAGATGGATGATGGGCTGTTTCTGTATTTGTCTTGGGCACCTCAATTGCATAGGAGCTTTCACTGCCTCTGTGCCCTTGATTCCTGTTAGGTCTCCAACCTGGGACAAAGGACTAGCTGAGATTCCTGTTAACATATCAGAGCAGACACTGGAGGCCAAGTTCTCCCAGCATTCCTCAGTCCCTGCCTGTTAGGGATCCTGGTTGCCATACCCTGACCACTACCCTGAACTCTCCAGCCCAACTACTGGGCTAGGCTTCTCTCCTCCTAGCTCCTCTTGCCCCTATATAACTTGCCAGTTTTAGCAGCGTGTGTCTCTTGGCCAGTCTCTTGACCCAGGCTGCCCTTTTTGGTCAGAGGCTCCTCTTTTGATCTCCCTCCTCTGTCCTCACTGGGCTGGCTCAGTCTGGCCTTTCTCTCTACCTGCTTTCTCCTTTCTATCTATAGTAAACCTTCAACCCCTTAGGAGCAGCCATGTCCTCCTTTTATTTCTTTTTTTTATTCAGTTCACAAATAATCCCTCCAGTCCCAAACTGCTATCGCCTGTGTTAAGTGTTAGACATGTTTCCAGACAATTAGATCTGTTTCTTCTCAACCAGTAGGAGGTAAATGAGATCACATGACTTGCTGAAGGTGGGTAGATCCTAATTGGTATCTGGATTTCTGTCAAAAGCTAAAACCCCCCAGAACACCAGAGACATGCTATCCTACCAGAAGGGGCTGAGTTTAAATAGAGAAGAACTAGTGGTTAAGTTTAGGGTCTTAACATATAAGAGCCAATCACAGTGAACTGTTTCTGCCTTCTTAAAGCAGCGGAGATGTATCAGTGATGGCAGGGAACAGGGAGAAACACGGGAGGATCCACTGTCTGCTGTTCAGTGGGGCAGGGTCTTCCTTCAGCGACAGAGCCAACTGACACCCTAAACCCAGGAACAGTGAGCTGACAAAACTGGGCCACCAACTGACTAGTCATCCCAACTTGTCTCCAACAGTTGCCCCAGCAACTATAAAACAAGCCAAGGGAGAACCCAGACATTTCTAAATGGCTCTCAGATCGCTACACAGATGCTGTTATTTAGTCCGAAGGTGGATAATGTGTAAGCTGGAGGGTAGAGGAGGATGGGGAAGAGCTGATTCGAGAAGAACAGAGAGCTGTTCTCTAGTCCACCTAATTTTTGAGTTAGTTGCTTAGTGTGATAGGTTTCTCCTTTATGTTTGTCTTAAAAATATATTCAGTGATTTGTTTTCAAACAAATAAAAAGAAATCAGTCTTTCCCCCCCTTGCCCCTTTTCTGTCTTCTCTGAAAAATTTCCAAATCTTTCTGGAAAGCTTAAATCCAAGGGCAATAGTAAGCTGATTTGGGTTTGTAGCTCTTAGAGGTTGACACTAGTCTGTGATAGTCACCATGCACTTTTAACAGCCACACAACAACAGTATGTTTTTGGTGTATGAAAGCCTTTAAGAGAACAGGAAGAAGTCTCATGTACTTTGTGGTCAGTTAGTTTAGATAGCTTCCTTTGCTTGAGCTTGGGGGAGCAAGCAGACAGAAGCTGGCGATGCTGGCAACATCACCTGATAAGAGCAGTGAGTGTGTAGGTCTACACTGGAAAGGAAGACTGCGAGGGAGTGAATCCACCCAAGGATGAGTGCCTAGTTCATCTTGGAGGAAGAAAATGTCTTCTTCATTCCATGTGTTGCAATAATCAGACCCAGCATTTGTCTGGGACGATTACATGTCTAATGGTGAACTCATCCCTCATCAGTTTCCCACAGAGTACTCCACATGTTTCTATGTCACGGGCAGTGTTAGCATTGGGGAACTGGGAAACTTGGTGTAGCTTCAAGGTACCCTACCTACAATGTCATCCACTGCTGATGGGAACATTTCTGTGCCGCTCAGCACTCCAGGTCTGAAAGACCTGTCTACCACTGGTGACTTAGCTAGCCTCACAGCTGTGTTACAGTCCGAAGCCTGTGGATAACAGCCAGGTTGTGAATACTTCTGAGGCTTTTCTAAATCAGGCCCCAGCGGCCCTCTGGCTCTGGCTCTATCTTGCTAAGCTCTTGCACAATTTTTAGTCACTCTTTTTCCGGCTCCTGGTTCTGGATCATCCCCTCAAAGGCATGGAACTGTTTCTGTTCTAACTGGTACAGCCTTTGCTCTTTCCCCAGCTCTTGCTGAGTGGCCATGCTCTGGGGAAATTCTAACTCTTCCTTCTTTATATTTTTTTACATTCTTGGGTGTGTGTATCCAAACTGCTTCTGGCTCTTCTACCTGGGGAAAAGCAAGTTCTTTCATTTCTTGACTGTATCTTCTCAGGAATGACAGCTGATTTGTAATCCCGATATCTGGGGACTTTGCTCTATGACGGACTTGATGTACTTGCTATAGAGGAGAAAGGCATATTCAATGTTGCTTTCTTCAGAGTAAACGGATGCCATGTGGATGACTTGAACTCCAGAGTGGAAGTATTGACTACTGGGCGCAATATTGAATTCTTCTGAATTTTACTGCATTCTCAAGCTGGAGAAAGATCTTAACCCTATCTTTGGGTGGAAGGGTGATATTTCCATGGTCAGGCATCGGGACCAAAAGCTTTGGAGTCACAGACTACAACTGTATCAGAAGAGTGTGTTGGTTCGAGCTCCATGTTTGAAGACAGGTGTGGTATCTCCTGACAATGGGTAGTGTCAGTCACAGATACAAACAATACAATAATATGGTTTGTCTGGGTTGCTGAAGCTACAAAGCATGTGTGTCCAATATGAGAAACTGGTCACTGGTCAGTGGTCACTTGGGATGATCCAAATTTGTTTATGGACAACTACATGGAAACTCCAAAGTTCTGACAGATGCTGATGGGTTTGGAGGGAGAATTATGTCATAAAGTAGGCAGTAGTCAGTAGAAAGGTCAAATTCCTAGCCAGAAAATGGAATTGGGAGAAGAGAATGGTAGACGAGCTGCAGCTATCCTGAATGGCTGAGCCTAACAGGTGAAAGCCTGCAAGGCAGGTATATGACAATCCCTCTATCCTCCCTTCTTAGATTAGGGAGATCATCTCAGTGTTTTTTATGTGTTCCTTAACAAACTTAATTTGCAGGTTATATTTTCATTTGGTTCCCCACACGGGACAGATCATGGTCTTAAGGAGCAAGACAGCCCTGGGAACAAAGTGCCAAGTGTGGGGTGAGGTACTAAGGGAGTAGGCCCTTCAGGAGACTGATGTCTTGAGGAGAGATGGGAAAGGAGGAAACTGAGTCTTGGAAGATGATAGGTGTTTCCTAGTGCACAAAGCTAGGAAGGGCATCCAAGGCAGGCAGAGCACAGCACTACAACATGCTTGACTATTTAAAGAAATAGGAAGTTTGTCCTGCACCAGAGTTCTTCACTTTATCCCAAAGTTCTCTCCTTTGAAGTGGACTAGTCTATATTTTCAGTATCAAAGTCTTTTATCCCTTGAAGTCTGAACTTGGGAAGGTTTATACAGCCTTCCTTCCACTTTCTGAGTGGATTTGAGGCCCACTCCACAGAAGGGAATTCACATCTATACTACAAACCTGATCAAAAGCCCAAGCTGGAGGAGGTCATAGACATGAGTTGGGGGAGTTTCTTCTGATATTTCAATATGATGTGCTCATCAAATGCTTTTCATGTGCTTGTGTTCATGCCCATAGATCCATGCTGCTGTTTGCTTTTGTCAGAGAAGCACCTCTTTGCTCTGGGCAGCAGCAGTTAGTGAAGAAAGGCTCACGCATAACTGGTCAAGAATCAGAGACTCTTTGGAATGCTCAGCCCTAAATGGGACATCTGTATCACCCCCTCCAAGGCTCAGGGAACATTGCGGAAGAGGGGGCGGAAAGAATGTAAGAGCCAGAGGAAGGGGTAGAGTGATGTGGAGTTCTGTCTTCCAGTCATGGTGTGGCTGTTGTTCTTTCTGCCTTCCAGCAGCTCTGATTACCTGCACAAAATCTGCATGAGATTTAATCCACCAACATTCTTTCATGGAGCAGGGAGCATCTGATGAGGTCCTGGTGGTCCCTGAGGACTTATAGGCAGTTAAGGGTTGCTAGGGGAGAGAGTCTTAAAAGGCACCACCCTTCCCTGAGGATCTGTAGGCAATTAGTGGTACCTGGGGAGACTTAGAGACACTTTTTCTAGTGGTAAGCTGTCCTGCTCCTGAAATAACCCTAACTGAGCTCGTTGATTCACCAAGGGGGAGAACAGGAGGAGGGCTAGTTGAAAAGAAAGAGGATCGGCAGGAGTGAAAGGGTTCATGTGAGTGAATGTGGTCAAAGTATATTATATACATGAATGAAAATGTCCAAGTGAAACCCACTGTTTTGTTGTTGACATATGTTAGTAAAACCAAAATTTAAAGTAACAATCAAGCAAACAACTTGGCCTCTTAAGAGAATGCCCATTTGGGGCATAATCCTTTCAACATTGGGGGAGTCTGTTAAAATAGGACATGTTGACTAGGGATATAGTTCAGTGAGAGAATGTTTATCTAGCATGGACAAAGCCCTGGGGTCAATCCTCAATCCTGGGGTCAATCCTCAGAAATGCTAAATAACTGCAAATGGCAGTTCTGGTAACATGTTTCATCTTGACTGTGAAATGTAGAGCAAAGCCCTTGGAAGAACATAAGGACTGTCTGCTATATTGTGGAGGCCCAAAAATGTGAGCCTATTTCCACCTTGTCCGAAGGTCAGAGAGTTGGACCTTACCTATTCCTTCAAGGTTATTGTCTGTTTCTACCTCAAAGGTCCCACCTAGATTTACACCAGAGAGTTCTGCTTGCGCAAGGTTATTGTCAACAGGTGTTGACAATAATATACAGACTCCCTTAATACCCTGCTCCCTTAAGGAGATAACGTATTCCACCCAGGGAGTGATTTGCCTACAGAATATTACGGTCTAGGGTGTGAGTAGGACTTGTTTTGTTCTAGCAACAGAGTGTTTAACTATGGATGTAGCCTGGAACCTTCAACTGGTCTTTTCATTTCTTTGTATTATGTTAATGCATTTTTTTTATCTTACTCCTACTTCTTAGGGTCGGGTATTTAAAGCAACTGGAAATTAAACATGGATGGTTTCAGTAGTCACTGGATTCCTCCCAGTACTATTCTGCGTTTCTGTTTTATTATTTTTATGTGTGTCTTTGTATTCTTACATTTCTAGTCCCCACACCCCTTCCCTGGCAAATAGTATTTTTGTTGAGGCTGGTCCCTGACACTGCACCATCTGGATGGTACTTTTTTGATAGATCTCCTTCCCTTTTAACCTTCATTCACATAGGTCTATATGTATGCATTCGCACATAGAGATGTATGTGTAGTATACATATGTTCTGGCTCTATGACTATATATACACATATATCCACATGTGGTTAAGATGTATAACGTTATATACATCTCTTGTAGTTTTATTTTTTAAAAGTATGTTTTTTTGTTTTTACTTTTTTTTTTCGAGACAGGGTTTCTCTGTGTATCTCTGGCTGTCCTGGAACTCACTCTATAGATCAGGCTGGCCTTGAATTCACAGAGATTTGCCTACAACTGCCTCCTGAGTGTTGGGGTTAAAGGTATGCACCATTACCACCTGGCTTATTTTTACTTTTCTAAAAATAAATGTTTATGAGTGTTTTGCCTCTATGAGTGTGTCTGTACCATATGTGTGCAGTGCCTTCAGAAGAGGGCATTACAGACCCTGGAATTGAAGTAAATGGTTGTGAGTCACATACGGGTGCTGAGAATCAATTCCAGTCCTCTCTAAGAGCAGATGGTGCTCTTCGCCACCAAGCCAGCATATCTATAGCCCTGTATGTGCTCTTTATTAACACACAATTATGAAATTAATTTGAAATAAGTTAATTAACCAACTCAATGTTTTTCTAAATGAAAAACAAGAATTACATCACAAGTCTGAAATCCAAAGGAACAATCATAGCACAACCAACTTTGGTAGGTATCACTCCAGACTCTTTCTTCTAGAAAGTGCTGTGGCCTGAGCTTGGGGGTCAAGGTGAGTTCTCTTTAAATGAAACCATCCACTGAGTCCCAAACTGTTAAGAGAGCCTTTCATCATCATCATCAGACCCAGGAATAGGGCTCTTAGCTTTCTCCGAATGCTGGTGCTTGGCTTCCTCTTGCCTCTCTTAGACTTCAGTCACTCGTGAATGTGGTAGTTTAAATGAGATGTCCTTTATAGTCTTGACATTTGCTACTTGGTCCCCAGATGGTGGCACTGCTTTTGGTAGGTTTAGGTGTAGCCTTATTGGAGGAAGTGTGTCATTGGGAGTGGGCTTTCAGAGCTTAAGGCCTGGCCCTACAACCAGTTTACTTTCTGCTTTGTGCTTATGATTCAAGGTGTGAGCCTTCAGCTTCTTGCTCTTGCCACCATGCCTTATTTAGCTCAGCTATGGTGGTCTCTAACCCTTTGGAACGGTAATCTCAAATAGACTTCCTTCCATAAGATGCCTCTTGATCATGGTGCCTATCACAGCAGTAGTAAATAATTAGGATGATGTGATAATGAGTTGGTGTTTTTTTTTTTATCTTTGGTGATGGTGTGCTCATGTTTTTGTGATTCTGTTTTATTTGATGTTTGGTGAGGTGTCTTCAAAGTTAAGAACAGAATTGTAAATGTGAATTCCTGGGGCTTTACAAATGTAGCACTAGGATTTTATATTATCAAAATTTTTTGAAATTTGTTTTTATTTTATGTGTCTCAATGTTGCATGTATGTGTATAAATATACCAATTTTTGTGCAATGGTGAGGAAGCCAGAAAAGGGATTGAATTCCCTTGGGACTAGTTACAGGGAGTTGTGAACTGCCATGTGGGTGCTGGGAATTGAACCAGGTCCTTTGGAAGAGCATCAAGTGGACTCTTAGCCATTGGACCATCTCTCTAGCTCATATTATCAAACATTTCTTGAGCTTCTGCTACTATCTTTCCTCAGAGACATTTCAGTACTAACTGGTCTGTCACTGGAGTTTTGGGTCTTTCAGTGGTCACCAGACAATACCAGGGTCCCCTTTTGGGGTTCTTAGTCTCATTAATAAAAGATTTTAAGAGTGAACTTGAATGGAAACTTAGGACAATTTTATTAGAGTTTGGAAGAAAACTCTCCCAGGGCAGGCGAGCTGTAGCCACAGTTGCTGCTCTGAGGATGAGGTAGAGGAGAGAAGGAGAACCCATGCCATGTTAGCCAGCGTGGTGGTCAGACATGTGGCAGAGATGTAGTCACATGGTGGAAGGGAGTAGAGCAAGGAAACCCATGCCATGTTAGCCAGCGTGGTGGTCAGATGTGTGGCAGAGATGTAGTCACATGGTGGAAGGGAGTAGAGCAAGGAAACCCATGCCATGTTAGCCAGCGTGGTGGTCAGACGTGTGGCAGAGATGTAGTCACATGGTGGAAGGGAGTAGAGCAAGGAAACCCATGCCATGTAAGCCAGCGTGGTTGTCAGACGTGTGGCAGAAATGTAGTCACATGGTGGAAGGGAGTAGAGCAAGGAAACCCATGCCATGTTAGCCNCCCATGCTGTTAGGAAACCATGCTTAGAAAAAGAGACAAGATAAGGAAAAGTTACGCTTTCTGAATAATTCAGAAAAGTGGGCAGGCAGACTTACTCTTCTACATGCCTGTGGCTTGTTTGTGAGTGTCTGATGCCTCCCCCATCATATTAATCTGTGTCTGTGTGGGAGTATGTGTATGGGTTCACATGCCATAGCACACATGTGGAAGTCAGAGAACAAGCCACAGGAGACAGTTCTCTTCTACCATGTGGGTTCTGGGGATTGAACTCAGGCCAACATAGGCTTAAAAGCAAATGTCTTTACTTGCTTAGTCAACTTGTTTGTTTTCACATGGTCCCATGTAGTCTAGGGTGGCCTGTACCTTGCTATTTAGCAAAAGATGACTCTATTTTTGATTCTTCTGCCTCCACCCTTCATGTGCTGGGATTAGAGGATAAACTAACACAGCCAGATTATGTGGGGCTGGAGACTGAACCCAGGGCTCTGTGCATGCCATACCAGTATTCTACCAATGGACTTGCATCTCCAGCCCTCTTTTACTCTTTAAAAACATGATGTAGCAGTATCCTTTCATGTTATTAAATGTTATTTTAAAAATATTTTGGCTACACAGTGTCTTATATATCTGTACTATAGTTAAGCATTTATGTATTAAAAGTATTTTGAACTTTTTTCTAAATTCAAATTCCTCAGTAAGCATTGATGCGTGTAAATTCTTTATTTCTGGTTACAAATAAATATTTTTAAAAGTTATTTTATCAAGTACTTAATTTTTTTACTGTTTTAAAATTTTATGTATGTTAGTGTTTTTCCTGTGTATCTGTGTATCTGTGTACCACACATGTGCACTTCCTGAAGAGCCCTGAAGAAGGCATCAGAGCCCCTGGAAGTGAAGTTACTGATGGTTGGTAGTTTGAATGAGAATGGCCCCCATAGGCTCAAATGATTGAATGCTTGGTCTTCAGTCAGTAGAACTGTTTGGGAAGGATTGGAAGTGTGTGTATGGCCTTGTTGGAGCTGTGTCACTGAGGTGGGCTTTGGGGTTTCAAAAGTCCCTGCCAGGCCCAGTCTTGCTTGTTATCTGCAACCTGTGGATCAGGTGTAAGTGCTGAGCTCTGGCGCCATGCCTGACTGTAGGAGGAGGCTGCTTATTTGTTTCCTGGCCGCCCAGACTCCCAAAATAATCACACAGAAATCTGTATTAATACAGATTGGCCAATAAATACTGTTTGGCCAATAGCTTAAGTGTATTTCTGGCTAACTCTTATATCCTA
>LOJH01044737.1:0-13358 GCA_001685095.1 Ellobius talpinus | reverse complement strand
AGTAAGGGGAACACTCCTCCATTGCTGGTGGAGTGCAAACTTATACAACAACCACTGTGGAAATCAGTATGACAGTTTCTCAGAAAATTGGGAATCAACCTATCTCAGGAACCAGCAATACCACTCTTGGGCATATATCCAAAGGATACTCAATCATCCTACAAGGGCATTTGCTCAACTATGTTCATAGCATCATTATTTATAATAACCAGAACCTAGAAACAACCTAGATGTCCCTCAACCAAAGAATGGATAAAGAAAATGTGATACATTTACACAATGGAGTACTACTCTGCAGTAAAATACAATGACATCTTGAAATTTGCATGCAAATGGATGGAACTAGAAAAAAAAATCCTGAGTGACGTAACCCAGATGCAGAAAGATAAACACAGTATGTACTCACTCATCAGTGGATATTAGACATAAAGCAAAGGATACCTTGTTACTTAGCTTCTCCATGACCCAGAGAAGCTAAGTAACAAGGAAAACCCTAAGAGAAACATACATGAATCCCCCTGGGAATGGGAAATAGACAAGATCTCCTGAGAAAATTGGGAGTGTGGCAGGAGAAGGGGAGAAGAGAGGGTAGAGGGGAGGAGGAGGGGAGAAGAAGAGGGGGGAGAACATGAGGGAATGGGATGGTAAAGATGGGGCAAGGACAGAGAGGGAGAGCAAGGGAAGAGATGTCTGGATTGAGGGAGCCATTATGGGGCTAGTGAGAAACCTGGCACTAGAGAAATTTCCAGGAATACACAAGGATTCAAGCTCAGGTCCTCGTGCCTGTGCAGTAAGCACATTACCCATTTCCCCAGCTCTCTGGTAATCAGGAAGTAGTCTATGTGCTGGTAACCGTGTACCTTATGACCCGTTCCCTACTAGTTATTCATCCACCTAACAGTTTTAATTTCATCTAGGAACTCTTGCTTGGATTCACGTTAGGATCAAAAAAATGATTTTTATTCTAGTCCTGGGCATTTTAACTTAGCGTCTCTTGTATGTTAGCCAAGTATCTACTGAACATTATCCTCAGCCCATAAAATAACTTTGGAAAATTCGGTCAGTATGTACTTACTAGCCAACAGGCTCGGGAAGGTATGAATTCACCTAGTATGCACAGGGGGCCTTAGTATGTCTGGAAGCGCATGGATTTTGGCAACTGTCTGAATTTGAATCGTAGTCCTAGCTCTTGTTACCTGTGTTATTAAGTTGCGTTGCTCCTCAGGGCTTCAGCTCCTTATCTGTAAAACATGGTTGTTGGGAAACCGAAAAAGAGGTAACACTGGGAAAACTGTCAGAACAGGCCTGCTGCACGGTAAATGCTATGTAAGTGTTAAATAAATAAAGAGCGAAACTATGGCTATTTGATTATACTGAAATATAATTCCTGCTGGAAAGGCAGGATAAATGCTTAATTCTTTCCCTTTAATTACCAATTCTCAAAGTAAGGATTTGGTTTAATAGCTGCCACAAGGGGTGACAAATAAGCAGAAAGAACATTAAAGAGCTCAGGGAAAGATTTGGGAGGGAGGGGAGCTGGGAGGAAAGCCCAGAATGAGGATATTTAGAGCCATACAAGGCTGGAATGAGCAGAGTCCTGGAAACAGGTTTTTTTTTGCGTTTTCTCTCCATTTTTTCGGAGCTTCTATCAAAACCATACCAGACCAGGGAAACGAAAGGGAAGAGGAAACATCTCCTGTTAAAAGATAGATATTGGCATTCACACAAATCTGTAAATGTCAGATACTTTCTCTTCATTTGCTGCTAGGCAAGTCCTATTGTATCATCTTGAATATGGTGCATGCTAAATAAAAACACTTAAAATTCACAAAATAAGACTTGGAATGAGAGAGCAAGTTATTCTAGTTCTATCATTTTGATTTGCTAAATAAAACAATGAACCAGGATCTAAGGAGAAACCATGTTCCTAGGCAGGACTAGCCATAGGGACCTTATACTCATAAAGACAGTTGTGGAGTTCGGTGTGGTGGCTCATGCTTGCAATCCCAGCTGCAGAGGCTGAGGCATGAGGGTTACAAGTTCTGGTCCATCTGAGCCATATAGCAAGTTCCAGACCAGCCTCAGCTATGAGACCCTGTTTACATAAACACAGCTCTGTTACCTTAACATTGTTAATAATTTTAAACCAAAGAATCCCACACCTTTATTTTGCACTGAACCTTGGTCCTTCTCCTAGAATATTCTTAGGCATTGCCCCCGAGCCAATGCCAGGCCATCAGTCTGTACCACGTAGAGTAGCAGTGAAGAGGCATCCCCTTCACCTATGTTTTCATTAAAATGCTCTTTGTTGGGCAGGAGGCTGCAGTAAGATGGTACTTCAATTCTGCAGATTTTTGGCTTGCTCCACCCTCTGCACCTTCCCCGATCCCCGCCCCCATTTCCTTTCCTCTCCTGAATCATTGAAGAAATGCACTCATCTGTGGGTGCTATTCTTCCTTTTCCCCCAAGAACACACTTATTCTAAAGCTGTGATGATTGTCTTTCTTGTCCTCTTCCCCCTCAGTCTGAGTGTCCTCGGTATTGCTTGTTGCTTGTTACTAAAATAAGATGCATGCCAAGAAAAGAAAAGGCTCTACCAGGCGAGAGTTTCATCAACATGTGGACAAGCTTAGCTCTGAGGTTCTGGGGTGGTTGACTAATGATAGGGGCTGGGTTGGAAGAGGAGGGAAGCAAAAGGAGCTAAGCTGATTCTTTCCCAGCCCACCCAGAATTTGCACAGACCAGAGCTTATTAATCTCTAAGAAGCTGCAGGGAGGGCCACAGCAAGAGGAGCTTGGTTATAAATGAAGGAGAATAGTCTGTGCCCTTCCAGTTCATTTCCTGTTACCAAACACCATGCCGTAAATGATCAATATCACTTTTCAACATGCAAACTGTACTCTCCATTCTTTCCCCATCTGCCATCCTGCATACACCAGCATTCTCCTGTTTGCATGTGATGCATGTCTGTTCAAGATCATGCCTTCTGCCCTTCCTCCTCTGATTGATTGTTTCTTTTCCTTGAAAAGAGAATCTATCCTTATGGGTTAGGTAATCTTGAATGTGACTTGTTGATTACATTTTCATATTATTTCTTAACAGTTACACACACACAGAGAGAGCATTGTATCATGATATGTACATACACACATATACACAAACATACTCAATAAAAGTGTTTTATTTTGATGGAGAAGTAGTTGTAACAATACCAGTAATAGGAATATTGTTTGCCTCCTATGTGAAAAGCACTGTTCACGAACTGCTTACCTATGATGAGCCCATGCTTTTTTTTTTACTATTATTACTCCTGAGTCACAGATGAAGAAACCAAGGCTCATAAATAAAAAGCAAAAACGCAACTTACTCTCAAAGCAGTTATCTTTGAATTTAGAGGTGCTTGTGCCATTCTGTGGACACTAATGCGTACTCACAACTGTCTCAATGTCCTCTTCATATAAAAGAAGGTTCCATAGCATCTTTCTGTGTTTTCACAAGACTGTATTGTCTAGTATACACAGAATTTCCACTCCTGATTTACATTCAGACAGCAAGTGCTGCAGCCGCCTCCCCCTTCCTCAAGCTCACCCTTCTTCCCATCTTGTTATATATTGGCTTTCGCTAGCTGCTTGTCAAGAAGCTTTTGCGACAGATATCTCTGTTTGACCCTCATTCTTCCATTCCCTGAAGCCTCTTAAAGATCTTTTTAATGTCCTCATGCCCTAGTCCATCAATTTCTATTTTATGAGCCTAACCCTCTTCATATTTCTTTGTATATCACTCTCGCAGCCTTCCCTTTAGGTCTTTGCCCTCTTCTTTGCCATGCCCTGTCACGGGTCACCCTTTCCCAGTACTATATATCCTGCTTGCAGTGACATGGCTTCCCTCCCACTAGGTTTTCAGTGTTAGCAGAAGGAATTTGAAATCTGCCCTCCCCCTAGGTGTCCTCTTCTGGTATCTTACTTTGAAACACAAAAGCACTAAATTGTAAATCGATTCTGCATTGATCACGGCTGGCTACTGTCCCCACTCCTGGCTGCTTGCGACCTCTGAATGCTGAAACTGAGTTTTCTTCCATGCTTGCTCTGTTGTTGCACAGGGCCAAGAAAAGGTCTTCATCAACGAAGCTGCATGCCCTGTTGGCAGGAGTCAGGCCAGAAAGCTGGCAGCCAAAACATGCTCAGCTCTACCTTTCTTGTATGATGATAACTTTAATCTTTGATTTGTTTCCTTTTTCTCTTCTTCACTTGCAGCTTATTCTTCTCCCAAGCATAGTCAGAATCCCTCCCTTCAGAGATACTATTTCTTTCCTTTGCTTACTCTTTATTCTGTGCACTGTTCCTTTCGTGTGACTCCTGTTCCATTCTGTTTGGATCACTCTTTCAATAGCCTTGAAAGAATTCAGTAAGCACTTATTGAGCACCTACTATGGATTAGCTACTAAAATAAGTACATGTGCTCTCCTGCAATTATTGACAGTGTGATGCTCCCTGCATGGATGTGGAAGGGATGCTTCTTGTTTCCTGGGAACCCCCTTTTCATCCTAGCATTTTGTGCCCCCTTTTATCCTATAAATTTTCTTCTCCTGATTTTGTTACACTACTTGTATGCTTAATTGGCATTTCACGTTCACCAGATCCCAATCTCCAAAACCATGACTTTGCAATTTGTCATCATCTTGCTAAGTGTCTTGCTAACTCATCTGATTACTGAGGCGAAAACAGCTGGAATCACTCTGGCACTCACATTCCACGTGCCATCTATGAGCAAACTACAATAGCTTTAACTGGCTTCCCCTTTGAAATCAAAGTTTGGATTTTCGAATTCAATCTCCCTACACTTTTCACTGCTTCCCTTAGCTGCTAGTCCCATCATTTTTTTACCTGGACTAAAACAGTAGTCTCTCACTGGGTCTCCCCACTGCCATCCATTTTTAAGTACTTAACCAGCATGCAGTCATTGCACCTAGAACTGGGTTTCATAAGGACATTTACATACAAGTATATAACATACTTTGCTCTCCCATATTCCTCTTCTTCCCCGTCCCAGGCTTGCTTCTATTTTCCTACTATATATACAATTTGATAACCTCTGGTTGCCTCCACTCTTTAAAATATTTATTTACTTAGTGTGTAGGGGGGACAGGTGCATGCCATGGCACACATGTGCAAGCCAGGGGACAACTCTTTGGGAATTGGTACTCTCCCCCCCACTTTGTTTTGGGGCTAAGTCTCTAGTTTCTGTTCTGTAGGATTAAAGACACACGCCACTATTGAAGAAAATTAGTTTAAGATGTGTTACATGGCGAGGCAGGAGAAAGGATAGGCAGGGCTGGAAGGCAGAGAGAATAATAGGAGGAGAAAAAGAGAAGAGGGGGGAGCAAGAAAAGGAAGAGAGGAGGACGCCAGGGGCCAGCCACAGAATAAGAAGTAACGAAAGATATGTAGAATCAATCAAGAAAGGTAAAAAGCCCAGAGGCAAAAGGTAGATGGGATAATTTAAGGAAAGCTGGCTAGAAATAAACCAAGCTAAGGCTAGGCATTCATAACTAAGAATAAGTCTCCAAGTATTTATTTAAGAGTTGGGTGGTGGACCCACAAAGAGTAAAAAAAAAAAACACAGCCAACTCCATTCAACCCTGGGATTTTCCCAAGGCTTCCAGGGGTCCAACTTAGACTTGTACAGCTAACGATTTTACCCACTGAACCAGCTCTCTGGCCCTGCCTCCATTTTTATCCCCTACACCTTAGTCTCTCTTCAGGAGGTCGTGACCCCTAAATGGTAAGTCTGATCCAGTCATTGCTTACATCAAAATATGCTAATGACTAACACAATTAGAAAAAAATGTAGTTTATAGCCTAGTCTTCAAGGTTCTTGTGCAATTTGTCTCTTCACTACCTCTTTGACCTAATTTTGTACTACTCTTTGTTTACTTCCTTATTTCATCAGTCCCCATGCTGTTGCCAACATACCAAATCCCCCCTCACACCTTTGTAGTCTCAGCCTACAGTATTTTTCTTTCCCCCAATATCCATGTGATTTCACTTCTTTGAGGTCTGTGTATTCCACAGGAGGTCTTCCTTGACCAGACTACCTAAAACAGCATCCCTACTCGGTTATTCTCCTCTGTCAAATTCATGTGCTTTATTTTTCTTCCTGCCCTTATGAGATTAGGCTATGTACACAATCATTTGTTTATAAACAATTTCCCATTAGAATGCAAGCTTCATGAGTACAGAAATTTTCATTCATTCATGTTTATATTCTCATCTCCTACAGCTGTGTTTGACATGGAGCAAGAATGCAGTGAATATTTGTCAGTGAATGATTATATGAAATGACCCAAATTGGCCACCTAAGCTGTATAGACCTTGATATTTATGTAACTCTTGAGTCTGAAAGGTGGAGAAGGTGAGCCCACAGGGAAATTGTTTGCTTAGTAGCTCAAGGAGCATCCCAGAAAGGATCCTATCTGATTGGAAGGACAAAGAGCCACCCAGAACTCCTCTTAGTGCTTAGGGCTGGGGAACGGAGGGCTGGACGTCATTGGAATTCCCTGTGTCTGCATTTCTTCTCTGTCAATTTCTGTATTTCTTTCCCACTTGTTTCATTTCCCTTGATGGAAGCTGGTCTCCATATTTCAGGGGACACGACTCCCAAGCTTACCACAAACCATTTCAGTTTTTCAGTGTTTGAATGTTGTCATTCCAATTTCACTCGTTTTAGAATCACCTAGGAGATAGACCTCTGAGTGTGTGTTTTTGAGGAAGTTTTCATAAAGGTTTAACTGAGGTGTCTCAGTTAGGGTTTCTACTGCTGTGAAGAGATGCCATGACCACGTCAAATCTTATAAAGGAAAACATTTAATTGTGGTGGCTTACTTACAGTTCAGAGGTTTAGTCCGTTATCTTCATGGTGGGACAATGCAGCATGCGGGCTGAAACTGTGTTGAGAGTTCTACCTATTGTTCAAGCAACAGGAAAAGGTCTCAGACACTGGGTATGCCTTGAGCATATACGAGACCTCAAAGCCCACCTTCACAGTGACAGGCTTCCTCCAACAAGGCCACACCTACTCCAACAAAGCCACACCACCTCCTAATAGGGTCACTTCCTTTGGGGGGCCATTTTCTCTCAAGCCACCACAGGAGGAAACGCTGAATTTTAACAGGTGTGAAACAATGCTACAGGCTGGGGCCCCAGACTGAATAAAACTGGAGAAGTAAGCTGACTATTAGCCCTCATCTCCCTCTGTTTGCTGACTCGGGATGCACTGTGAACAACTGCTTCATGCTTCTGCCACCGTGCCTCTTTCCCCATGGTGAACTCTACCCTCAACTTGTGAACTAAAATAAGCCTTGCCTTCATTATGCTGCTTTTGCCCCATATTTTCTCCAAAGGAATGGGAAGAGTAAGCTAAACTGATGTAATCCAAGAAGCAAATCTGATTGGTCTTTCTTGGTCATATGCCCATCATTTAGTTGGATCCCTGTTGCTAGGAGAAAGACTGTTCTGTGACTGGGCAAATGTAGTTCACAGTACTTAGCCTTAAGTTCCAGAGTACAGTCTGTAAACTATTGAAATAGGGTGGAAACCCTTGCTGAGAAGACTAAAAAGCAAGCAAACAAATCAACCCATCAAAATGATACCCACCAGGGGCCTCTATCCTGGTTATCTTCTGATCCAGCTCCCTAGTCTCAAATCTAAGTTCTAAGCAGAGAGAGTTTTGTAAGAGTAAGTACCAGTTTAAAGGACACTTCCCTAAAATCTCTGTGGGGCATTGAATACAGAAGGCCGCATCAGAAGCACTGGCTTTAGTAGTTTCCGTTGGGAGGGAGGCAGCTTTGTGACAGCAGCAGGAGCAGCAGCAGCAGCCACCTCAATGCATCAATGCCTTTGTTATGGCATTAGAAGTTTTGGCAGCAGATTATCCTCCCCAGGGTGTAGGTGGTGAAAGCCACTGGGGAGGTGAGAGGATTCTGCTAAGGAACCCATTCAACAGACCTCTTTGGGAGACTCAGAAATGGTCAAGATGGTGAAGTGTTTTGAGGAAGGACAATATGGACAGGGGGCAGGGGAGAACAGAGGAATTTCTTTGATTGTGAACTCGATTTTATTTGAAGTCAGTTTTCAAGTTCACAAGGACATTCACTGACCACAGAAATACAAGGCCCAGGAATGGTGCATCATCCGGCAAGGCTGCGACTCCTCTGGTACAGAACTGTGCCAAAGTCACAAAAAGCTGTTAAATTGCCTCCCACTGCAAGGGTTGAAAGCAAAGCAGAGGGCAGATGGGTGCCAGTTCCAGAATGCACTGAAATACCATGGCCGAGCTATGGTGTTCTGGTTCAAGAGCTATATTTCACCTCTGATTTTATATCTACCTATTTCCCTCTGCCTGGCTTAAAGCCCAGCCATAGACCAACATCATTAGAAAGATTTTTCTTCCGACCCAATGGAGCCCTTCTGTCTGCCTTGCATCTCTGCAGCTTCACTCTTGACTACACATTCAGACCCTAGACCCTGCCTCCACTCTCCAGTGTGGTTTTCTACTCTGAATTTGGACCTGGGCTTTATAGTTTCATATTTCACTGTAACTAGCCTCCTGGTAACGTGTTCTCAAGTTCTCCTATTTACCTACTGGCCCAGCTAGGCTGTGAGTCCTGACTGGCATTGTTTGGCAGCCACCCATGACCTAGCATTGACAACATCCTTTCACCTTTCTTCCCTTGTCACTTGATTTGCTTTTTCTTTAGAATATAGAGATGCTGATCACGTTGCTATGTAACATCTTCATAGTTCAGCAGCGTGTCGGGCTGAAGGACCTTCATAACCTCCTCCGGCGATCCATTCCACTTTCTAAGCACCCTGAGAGTCAACGTTCTTCCTCCTGTCATACCATTTAGTACAATCCTGAGTACTGCTGAACAAGAATCATTCTAAATGTCACCCACCTGGGAAAGATGAGAACAATGATCATCAGAGGATGCACTGCTTAGAATGTGACCAGACTGTAGAAACACCTGTTTGGAATGGAGGCCATAGTACCTTGAACACATGCTGCTGATAGACCTGGGAAACTATAATCTCAGGATAAAATGATGAGCCAATGGGATGGTTTTATAGCTCCTGCGTAATTGAAAGGAAGAATACCTCAAACTGAAGGTGGGGGAAGGCAACTTCCCACGGCTGAATATAGTCAATGAGATTGCCCAATAAATTCTGCTTGTAAATGCCAAACCTAAAAACAAACCGCCTTCGTTCTACTTTCCACCTTTCCATTTCCATTTTCACTGCCCTCTTGGCCTAGTTTAGGTACCCAGATCCTCCCGCCTAGACTACTACACTACCTCATGGGTTCTGCCCTCAGGCTTGCTCTCTTCTGCCTTCTTTTCCTCACAGCAGTGAGGAAAGATCCCACAGTATTGCTTAGAAATGCAAGTCACACCTTGTCACTCTCGTGTGTAAAGTCTCGTGAAATTTTCATTTAACCTAGAGTGGAATCCCAACTCGTTATCATGGCTTATAGCGTCCTCTAGGATGTGACCCTCAACCGCCTCTCACAGCTCCCTGGACACTACTGACTCCCACACTTACACTGCTTTAGGCACACTGGATGCATTTATTTCTTCCCACATGTGGCGCCCTTCCTTCTATTGAGTATCTGCTCATGTGGCTACTTTGTTTGGAATGCTCTTTTCCAGACTTTTTTTTAAAAACAAGGCTAGATTTTCTCAGTTTTTAGTTCTCAGCTAAAATGTCACCTCCTTAGAAAGACTTTCCCTTCCCACACTTGCTAAAGAAGTTCTTTCTCATACTATCTATTTCTTGTCAGCACTTGCTGCAACTGCAGTATGTAGATGTGTCTATTATTTATTGATTCAATGTTGATCTTCCTCATAAGAATGTAAGTTCCAAGAAACCAGTGTCACCATATCCTCAGCTATAGCACAGTACTTGGTACATAATAGGCATTAAATAAATATGTGTGGACTATTTTTGTTTTTATGAGATAAAGTCTCTATATAGCCCAAGCTGTCTGGGACCTTCTGGCATTCCTCAGGCTATATCCTCCTAAGTACTTGAATTATAGGTACTACACCTGGAAAATTTCTTAATAGTAAATAGTTGAAACATAATTTTTGAATTGATTAATAGATACAAAGTGACTGAGACTCCATAGACTTTATAAAAGAAAATAAAGGAATATCATCAAGAACTCTATGCCCATCAACATGAAGATTAGATTGCACAGACTAATTTCTAAGAGACGTATCTTGAAAAACTCAACAACAAAAGATCATCTGAATAGATCCATATCGATTAAATAATATTAAATAAATAATAAATTGAACCCACACTTAGTTACCCTCTTAAACAAAACACCAGGAACAGAATGGATTAGTGGCAGACTCTATGCCGAAATACTTTAGGAAGAAATAATACCAATTCACTGCAATCTGTTCTGTAGAATAGAAGCTGAGAAGACACTTCCTAACTCATTTCAAGTAGCCAGAATTGCTCTAATACTATGTCCTGAAAAAGACACTTTAAAAAGAGAAAAACCACAGCCTCACAAACCTTTACACAAAAATCATTAACAAAACACTAGCAAGCTAAATCCAGCAATTTATAAAAAGAATGATACCCTATGACCAAGTAAGATTTACTCCAGGGGTAATGACAGGTACATTATTCAAAATGCAGTTAACATAAGATATCACATTGGTATACTAAAGACAGAAAAAAAGAATCAAATGACCATGCCAATAGATGCAGGACAAGCATTTGACAAAACATAATGTCCATCTACAAGAAAGATTCCCAGAAAATTTGGAATGGAGAGGAAATCCCTTAACCTACTAAAGAACACACACACACACACACACACACACACACACACANAAGTTTCACTCAATGATTGGGGAAAAACAGAGACATAACTGCTTCATAGCTTCCCAGAAGCATACTAGAAGTTCAAAAGGGATACATATTGGGAAGGAAAAAATAAAGGTCTTTCCAAAGACATGACACTTTATACAAAACCTCTTAAAGAACTACCACTATCATCATCAACAACAAATAACCCCTCCTGGAACCAATAAACAATTGAAACAAGGTTTTAGAGTACATGGTTTAATATACAAAAATAAATTGCTCTCCTATATTCTGGCAATGAACAATTGGAAAAATACATTAAAATATAACATTACTTAAAATAATACCCACAAATGAAATATCCTGGCATAAAACTAACACAATCAGTACAAAATATATCTGAATAAATTCTGGTGAAATAAGTAAAAGTAGATAAATAAGTAAAGATATACTCATTATTCTGAGATGGCACGTTGGGTAAAGACCCTTGCCACTAAGCCTGAAAACCTATGTGCAATTCCTGGGATCCACACAGTAGAACAATGAGTCCTGAAAGTTAACCAGTCACCAACATATGCACATGTGTGCATAAACACACACAGAGAGAAATTAATAAAATAAATGTAATTCAAAATTAAAATCCAATTTTTATTACTCTCGCTCTGTGTGTATGTGCGTATGTTTATAGTGTGGTGATAGGACCCAAACTTAAGCATGCATTCTACCAGTGATACACTGTTTATATGACTGATTGAAACAGGCTCTTGATGTATTGCCCACACTGGCACTAAACTCTTGGGCTCAAGTGATCTTCCTGCTCCATCCTCTCAAGGAGCTGGAACTACAAACAGACATTATTGTGCCCAGTATAGTCTGTGGTGTTTTGTTATAGTAATATAAATGGACCAAGACAGCTCTACCAAGAGAAGGAATGAAAGAGGAAGGAAG
This sequence comes from Ellobius talpinus, assembly GCA_001685095.1. Lineage (NCBI taxonomy): Eukaryota > Metazoa > Chordata > Mammalia > Rodentia > Cricetidae > Ellobius > Ellobius talpinus. The sequence continues at coordinate 1,533 of LOJH01044737.1, read as the reverse complement.
AGAAAGAGAGAAAGAAAGGAGAGGGAAAAGAAGGTAAGAAGATTTCACTAGTGGAAAGAAATGACTAACAGAAACCTATCACTCATTTACAGCTGACTTTGGTGGCATTCTTCCATTCCATTAAACTATGGTTGATTTGCATATATCTTGAAGGTTATATACTGAACACATTCATAATCTCTTATTTAGACAAAAGGGGGATGTGCTGTGGGAACTCCTTCAGCCAATGTCCTTTGGGATGCTAGCCCACTTTGGGCATGGTATCATGTACTATAAATGCAGACATAGGGGTGTGCATGAGCCCCTTGGTTTCTGGATTTGGTTCCAGTTCCCTGTGCAGACAGAAGGGTGCAGATTTCTACTCTTTCTGTGAGTTTGCCTCCTAATAAATAAATCTGTGTTATATTCCATTCTGGGATAGTGTGGAACTATTTTATATTGCAACAGGCAACTGATATTATGTTCTTCCCATCAGAATTATTCATTGCTTGAGTCACATGTTACAAAGGAATCAGGCTCATAGAAGAATCCCAAGATCTAGTGAGTGGTAGCACCAGTGAACAGGGAAAAACTTCTCCTAAGCTTGTGCTCAATATATCTTCTAAGCCACAAAAGATTGGGGAGCATAAGGAGAGGAAGCATGGATAGTTTGTCTTTGAGAGTTTCTGCTCAGCTTAACACAATTTTGATAGATGGCTTGGGAAGGAAGCAAGGCAAGTGGCATAGGCCAAATAGAAAACATTAACACTTATATCCAGTCTTCAGATAATTAGTATTATTCTCATCCAGTAGTCATTGTAGATTGCTATAGCACTGATTTAGTAGAGTCCTATTATTTCCATTGCCCATAGTCTAATATGCAAAACAATGTTTAATAATAAGTACCAATCAAAATATTTTCAGAAAACATCATGTTTAGGGAAACTTTTTCCTTTTTTTGCCAAGACAGCTTCCAAAATAGTATCCCTGTTTCCTTCCTCCTTCAGTTAAAATGTTCCCTTCAAACCTGAATCCTATCTACCTAGACATAAAAGAACAGCCACATCTATAGGAAATACTATGCCATTGAGTCCAAAGACAGAAAGTTATCCCACTAGTGCCTTGTGTAGGAGGGGAGGAGAGACAAATTGGGGACTTGGTGACTGCCATAATTCCTAACAGACTTGGTGTGGCCCATTCACTTCTTAAAGTGAACTATGGTTCTCTTTCCCTTTGGTACTGATCTTTATGTGGCAGGAACCCCTCCTCGGAGCAACAGGGGAAAACACTGAGATTTCAGATGTTCCTAGAATCTTTGCAGAAAGCAAAACGACCCTGAAAGTCAAGACACACTCTGTATTGAGCTGGCAAACCAAAGACCAAACACTCCCAACCTCTGTGAAGCTGACACTAGAATCACTGTTTCTTAAAGCATGCTAAAAATTTATCAGTCTTCAACACTTGGAATGCTTGGGGAAAAATGTTGATTCTTGGCCCTTGGTTTGTAGCACAGGTTCTTACCTAGAATGACCCTGAGAGTACCATACTCAATAC
>LOJH01044735.1:139-10505 GCA_001685095.1 Ellobius talpinus | reverse complement strand
ATAGGTATCAATGGTGTGGTGTACATATTTTAGTTTTCCAAGTTCTACAAAATGAAACACATTCATCTGCCAAATTTTATTCCTTCAAGTACCCTTTGGGTTACTTCCTGCAGGTAGTGGTGTCTGGTTGTATAAAGAACAAGTAGGGCATTTTTTATAATTTTCTTAGCTTGTTGCCACATGACAGAAAAGTCTTTTTTCTAATCTTTACTATTGACATGATGTTTTTTGATATTCTGAGGCCGTCAGCAATTTACAATAAATAATTGATTGATTTCTGCATTATCTTGTGCTAGAGGATCTGGCAGACCCATATGGGATCAGATGTGTGTTATGTATAATGGATGAATACTATTCTCAACTATTTCTTATAACTGAATAAATAATAAAGTCAATTCTATATCATCTGGTATAAATTCAGTAGTTTCAATATGCAAAACAACTCTTTCTGCATATTGTGAAACAGTATGTTCATAGGTTATGTAAAATCCATTAATACTATGAGGATAGCATATAATTCTGACTTTTGGACAGAATCATAAGGACTTAGAACCACTTTACTTAAATATTCTGATTCAGAAACTGCCTTTCTTAATGTATTTGCATCAGTATAGAATGTAGGGACTCCAGAAATTAGTGTTTCCTGTACAATGAGAGAAAGGATCCAGTTAGTTTTCTTTATAAGTTGAATTCTCTTGTCTTTGGGATATTTGTTCTTAATCTCTCCCAAAAAATTAATACAAGCTCTTTTCCAGAGTTGACTTTCTGTCCATTATTTGTCAATTTCATCATTAGTGGAAGGTACTACAATTTCTGCTAGGTCTATTCCTGTTAATTGATGAAGTCTCAATTATCCTTTTAGGATTAACTCAGAGAACTTTTCCCATAAGTTTTAAATTTTTACTCAATTTATGTGGTTAAATGATTCATTCTAAGATAATATCTTCCCTCTGCATTAAAATTCCTATAGGGAAATGCTTGGAGGGTAATATGACCAGAATACAGTTAAGCTTCAAATCAAATCAACACAATCCATGTGTGCATTCTATAATTTCTCTTCCACCAAAGCCATTTCTCTCTCAGCTTCAGCTGGTCATTTCCTGGGACTATTTAAGTCTTTGTCACCATCTAAGGTTTTGACAAAATTACTCAGTTCATCAGGTTTTATCCCAATAGTGGGCCATAGATAGGAAATGTCTCCTAGTCATCTTTGAAAGTCATTAATAGTCTGTAATCAATCTCCTAACTTGCAACTTTGTTGATCAATTTTTTGTAAACCTATTTTATAGCCTAAATAATTGATAAAATCTCCTCTGTGTATTTTTAGAAGCAATCTGTGATCACTAACAAGGCAAATTTTTCTTTACTTCTTCAAACATTCTTTTTAAAGTATCTACATTTCAATCAAATAGTAAAATGTCATCCATGTAATGGTAAATTATAGATTCAGGAAATTTCATATCATTTCTAATAGCTGACTTACAAAATATTGGCATATGGTGGGGCTATTTATCATTCCCTGTGGGAGAATTTTCCATATGTCTTATAAGGCTAAGAATTATTATAAATAGGCACTGTGAAGTCAAATTTTTCTCTGTATTTTTCTTGTAAAGGCATAGTGAATAAACAATATTTTAAATCAATAACTATAAGAGGCATCCTTTAGGCAATATAGAAGACAAAGGAATTCCAGACTACATAGAGGCCATTGGCTGAATCACCTTATTAGCAACTCTTAGATCTGTTACCATTCTATATTTTTCAGATTTCTTTTTAACAGCAAATACATGAGAATTTGAAGGGTGGGTTGATTCTTCAATATGCTGAGCATTTATGTACTTCTATACCAGTTGTTCTAAAGCTTGTAGTTTCTCTGTTGTTAAAGACCATTGCACAACTCATACAAGTTTAACTGTTAACCATTTTAAAGGTAGGGCTGTTGGTGCCTTTGAAAGATGAGCAGCTGTTGTGCCCTGTTCTTGTACAACCTAAATGGTCATGCTCTTTATAATACCTTCTAATATCCTTCCCAGAAACTTACATTAATTTGTGGTTTGTTTCTAAAATTGTAGAAATTTTAATCTGAGTATTCCATTGCTGTAACAAATCATGTACCCACAAATTCATTGCTAGGTTCGCCATATATGACTTTAATTTTCCTCTCTGTCCTTTTGGCCCTATATATTTGACTAGTCTCACACTCTATTTTACCTGAGATAAAGTTCCAGTTCCTAAAAGCTGAACATTTATGTCCTGAAGAGGTCAATTTGGATGCCAAAATTCTGATACAATTATTGTTACATCTGCACCTGTGTCTACCAGACCTTCAATGACAACATCATTTATTCGTATTTTTAATTTTGGTCTTTGTTTATTTATAGAAGTTTGCCAAAATACTCACTTTATAGCTTCTCCTGAATCTTTTGTTCACTCTTCTATAGCTGTTCTGCTATCCAGAGCAGTATGGTTTCTTACAATAGGTATTAGGTCCTTGAATTGCTCAGGAGGAAGTTTCCTCTACAATGACAGGTAATTATTGAAATGAATTTGACATAGGGGCCTCAAGAGGTCCCTCAAAGAGTTTCCCAATGGTAAAGGGCTACCTTAAATGTCCCTCATTGACCAACATCCATTAGTCCAATGCCTGCCTTTGACACACCTCCTGCATGATCCAGAAGGGAGGGGCATTCTGTTTGGCTTATGTTCAGGGAAAACGTCATTTCTAGGAATGCTCTGTTTATTACCAGAGGAGAAAAGTAATAATCAATCTAACCCAACTGTGAACTCTGTAAGCAATGACCTGTCTGACAAGATACACCCACTGGTACAATAGTGCTACAAATGTTATGGGAGTAACCAACCATTCTTTTTCCCTTTTTTAATTTTTGAAATTGTAATTTAATTACATTTCTCTCTTCCCTTTCCTCCTTCCAGCCCCCCACAATGTGCCCCTCACCAATCCTTCCTAATGGATTTAAGGCTTGCTGCCCAATATGGAACCCATGCAAGAGGCCAAGTACTATGACTAAATAAGTTATGTGCCTTAGGGGAAAACCCACCACTATTCTGTTAAGTTGACATAGCATTAACATTATTCCTAATGATTTATTGCTATACACATAGATCAGTGCATCTTCCAACTCTCATCAGGGTAGCCTCTTACAGTAGATGGCAATTAACACAGAGACCCTCAACTTGTCTTATGCAGAGAATAAGAGACTTTGGAGGGTTCAATCCTAAATGGGACATCTGTATCACACTCCACTGTAGTTGGTTGTTTTTACTCTTCAGGGGCCACCATCCAGCTCCCAAATAGATACACAGAGACTTATTCTTACTTATGAATGCCTGGCCTTAGCTTGGCTGGTTTCTAGCCAGCTTTTCTTAAATTATCCCCTTTACCTTTTGTCTCTGGGCTTTTACCTTTCTGTATTCTATATTCTTTCTTCCCTTCTTACTCTGTGGCTATTGTGTAGTTAGGTGACTAGTGCATGAAGTTCTTTCTCTTTCTCTTTTTACTCCTCCCTGTAGTGATAATTAATTTATATTTTAATAAATAAATCTTGCCTGAAGATTGGAGAGTAAAACAGCCCCGAGAGTCAGTATTACCAACCAGGCCGTGGTTACACACACCTTTAATCCCAGTAGCCACACTAGTTTGTCACAGAAACCAAGCAGTAGTGGTGCACGCCTTTAATCCCAGCCCTAGGGAGGAATATAAGAGGTGACAGCTCTCAGACACAGTCTCATTCTGAGATTCCTGGAGGAAGAATCGCCATTTTGAACTGAGGTAGAGGTAAGAGCCAGGGACTGGCTGTTTTGATTTTCTGTTCTTCAGGTTGAACCCCAATATCTGTCTCTGGGTTTGTATTAATCATGCCATACCTCCCTTTTCTCTTCTTCTCCTTCTATTTATTCTCTCTGTCTACCAGCCCTGCCTATCCCTCTCCTGCCTAGCTATAAGGTCATCCAGCTCTTTATTAGAACATCAGGTGTTTTAGGCAGGCAAAGTAACGGAGCTTCACAGAGTTAAACAAATGCAACCTAAAAAATGCAACACATCTTTGCATCATTAAACAAATATCCCACAGTACAGAAGAATGTAACGCGTCTTTAACTAATATTCCACAACACTCTTCCCCTCAAGGCTCTGTGTGGAGTGGGGGGGGGAAGAAAGACTTTAAGAGCCACATATAAACTCACAGCAATTGTGACACCATGTGTAAACCCCGTGCAAATTCAACCAAACAAAGATTTTTAGGATGGAGGAGGGGAAATGGCCACGAACTCACAACCCTAGCTAAGGAGTTATTGGCATTTGATTGCTGACAGGAAAGGAAAAGGCAGCTTTCCTCAACGGTGCGTGTGACACCAGGTGGATCAAGCACAACCCAGTGCAGACCCCACACCCAGATAATGCAAAAGCTGGATATGTTTTTTTTTAAATGAGAGAAAGAGAACATGAAGTTGGGTGGGTAGGTAGGTGGGGAGGATCTTGGAGGAATTGAGGAAAGGGAATGAATATGATCAAAATACCTTGTGTGGATTCTCAAATATGAAAAAATAAGATAATATTTTAAAGGGTTATATTCCTTATGTTTGAATATTCTTCTGCTGTCTGTATATGTGCTTTTGTTACCTATTCATCTACTGAAGGTCATTTGAGATGTTTCCATATTTTGGCTGCTATGAATAAGGCTGCTGTGAACATTTGTCACACGAATGTCTAACACATACACGGTAGCAATGTCTATAATGTGGTGATTTTATGTGTGGTGCTTTGTATAATCATCACACTGTCTTCCGCAATGGAGACACCATCAGTCAGTTTCTAGAGGACTCTAAGATTCCATTATCTGCTTATCCTCCCAGATGCTTTCACAGTTTAGGTGACCCTAGCCATGAACAGAATTTCATGGAGGTCGTGAATGCCTTTTTCTAATAGTTGCTGATGTTGAGTATTTTTCCATATTCTTACCAACTACATGAATCTTGAATTCCCTTTTCTATTTCTTAAAAAAATACCATATGAGATTTTGACAGGAATGGTATTGAATCTGTGAATCTCTTTAGACGAGTATGGAGTCTTAATATGAAGACCTTAATATGGAGTCTACCAATCACAAATACAGAATGTCTTCCTATCTATTAATATCTTCATTGATGTCTTTCAGCAGCATTTTGTAGTTTTAGTGTAAAAAGTCTTTGAAACACTAGAAGAAAGGATTTTGGAAGTTTTTGTCATAATAATATGATCAATGCTTGAGCAGGTAAGTTTACCCTGATCTAAACATTGTACAATGTATATGTGTATCAAGACATCACATTAACTCAAGTCATTAACATTTATGACTTAATAACTAATAAATTTAGTTTTTAAAATATCCAAAAGACATTAAAAGATGCTAATAAATGAATCAGTCTTTTGCTTCATTGGTAAATGTATTCTTGAGAAGTTTATTCTTTCTGATGCCATTGTAAGTAGAATTTGTTTTCAAATTGTTCATTGTCAATGTATAGAAGTATAACTAGCTTTGTATGCTCAACTTTCATCCACAATTCCAGGATTCATTGCTAGTTATTTGTCTTTCTGTGCAATCTTCAGAGTTTTCCACATATGAAGTCATGTTATTTGTGAATAGTAGAAAAATGTATTTCTTCCTCTCCAACTTGAATATCTTATATTTCTTTTTCTTGCCTCATTGCTTGGGCTCCAAGTTCCAATATTATTTGATTAATTTCAGCATGAAATAAATTCTTCCAGTGTTTCCACCAGTGAGTTGGATGATATTCTAAAATAGGAATGGTATCTGTAAAATAAAATTGATAAATACTAATAATCTATATTTTGTTAATCTATACCAGCATTGCTTTCTTAGTTTTTCTAATTGTAATTATGTAAGGTTGAACATTGGGAAAGCCTAATAAAAGGTATATGGGAGCTTTCTGCATTATTTTTGCATCTCCTTTGTAAACCTACAAAGATTTCCAAGTGATAGGTTGCTTTTATAATATATGATATTGTCATTGTTCTTGGTTGCCCACCAAAACTTGAATGTATGACTCTTTGCTGAAGACACCAAGCTGGAACTGAACTAAAAGCTTCCTCCTTGCTAGGGGATGCTTTGCTAGTGTTGGAAAGGGATATACAGGCTGGAGAGAGAAAGAGAGAGAGAGAGAGAGACATTAAAAGTCTTACCCAAATATGAACCTTGTGAGCAATAATAGCAATCTGCAATTGTTATAGCAACCTGTTATGGGGTAATCAACTGCTTTCTGATTCGATCTGAGGTCTACTCTATAGAAGGAAACTAATACCTGGAACCTGATCAGTAGCCATAGAAGACCTAGGAGGGGAACTTGCTACTACTGTTTGAAAAATGGCCTTGTTGTTAAACTGCCACCCCAGTACTCATGTTCATATCCATAGATTAGAGCAGCTCTCATCCGTGGTCAGAGAAACTTCTTGCTGCCTTGGGCAGTGGTCAAGAAAGAGATTCATAAGTTGTCAAAATGCCTAGAATAAGTGACAGTGATGTACTCAACTCTAAATAAGACAAGTAATATATCACGAAGGCTCAGAAAATACCACAGAAGAGGGTAGAAAGAATGTAAGAGCCAGGGGACGAGAACATATACAACAAAAAGCCATCTTGTGGATGTGACAGAGTCATCACACTCAGGAACTCAGAGCATCTACGGTCTCTTGCATCAGATCTTTGCAAGATTGAACCATTAACACTTCGCCATGGACAAGGATGAGCCCATGAAGATCTACAGGCAGTGTGTGGTTATGGGGAAGGGATGTCATTCTCTTTGGTAGCAAGGCCACTGATGATCTGCCCATTCTCCAGTTATAGCCTCAGCCATACTCATGCAAGCTAATCTCTAGCTGGACTCAGTGAGTCACACACAGAAAGGAGATGTGAGAGCAGCATGGTGACCTGGAAAGAACCATTTCAATAGCAAAGGGGATGAGGGTGGGGGAAAAACTGCCAAAAATAAAATAAGTAGATGTTTAAAGTCCAAAAGGATGCTTTGGTATGCAAAAATAGGAGGTAGCACTTTGTGAACCTTTGGGTCTTTAAAGGATCTTTTCAGGAAGTTGGGACCCACTTCAGTCTTTATGAATTACTTCTCTTAGGAGGTGTTCAGCCCAATGTCACTCTGCAGTTTGAAGCTCCTAAAGGGAGTTGATCACTTGGTGTATTTAGGAAGAACTCGGTACTGTGCTTTGGTATATTCAAGTTTTCATTGGAGGAATTTCTCAATTAATATCTGAATATATATTGAGGAAAGTTCTCAAGGGCAATTTGTTTCATATCTGAAACATGAAAGTATCTTTGGTTGTGAATATTAGCCAGTGTCATGGTTAAGAAAAAACTTCATCCATTCCATGGTAGGTGCTCAATAAATACCCTTTCTTTTATCTTGTTGGAAACATTTTAGAGTACAAAAAAAAAACAAGATGTGGTACCATACCCATCCTAGTGCTTATGAGAACAAAATGCAAGGGTGTGGAATGGTTACCAAGAACACTGTCCATTCTGGTCTAAGCAGATGTAAAATTCCCTCCGGCACAACAGGGTGCCCCAGAGCAAACTGCACACAAAGGGCATGGGGGAGGGGGCATGCGTTGTACAGCGGACCCAGGCCTGGCCAAGCTCTCTATGCACAGACAGAGACAGGGATGTGGCTAAGAAGAAGAGAATTATATAGCCGAAGATGGATGTGTCTGGGTAGGTACCACATCACATTACACAAGAAAGCAGTGGAAGACACACATGTGAGCTCAGGATGGATGTGAGGAAGCAGAGGAAACCCCTGGCCAGGTAGAAGAGAGACAGAACCCTAAAGATGAGGAGAGTCAGGCTGAGTCACGATTAGCCCAAAGCTGGGGGAAGTGGGACTGGCTGCAAGTAAACATGGGATTCAGGGATGTGATCTGTGTTCCAGGGCGGACTGTATTTACCAGTCACAGAAGTGTTTTAAACAGTGAAGCCAGATGATGGGACCATAGCCCAGTCCTTCAGGCTCAGTTCTGGTGCAGAAAAACCACAATTGTTTTGGCAGCTTTCCGTGGAAAACGTGTTTAGGTGCCTATAAAATCACCAAATGGCCAGAGGACTGAACTGTCGGCTGTTCTGTTGGAACAAGGCATGGCGTGAGGGACTAAGAACTGATGAAGTTTTTTTGGCAAAGCCTCTGGATGGCAGCTATCAAAATTGTGACTACATATACAGTTTACCTAGAAATTCCAGTCTAGAGAAAAAAATCAATTCTATTCTATTCTAGAAAAAAACCTACATATAAACACAATAATGAATATGCAGGGGGTTTCAAAGGAATCTTATCTATTGATGAAAATTATATATTTAAATAAGAGGTTAAATAAAGTATAAAATAAAACATTACAGAACCAATAATGGAATGTATGGAGGGGGCTGTAGGGGATGGCTCAGTCAGAAAGTGCTTGCTGCACAAATGAGAATCTTGAATTCAGATCTGCAGCACCTAAGGAAACGGTTGAGCTCCTCGACATGCTGGTAATTCCTGCAGTGTGGAAACAGACATGTGTCCTGGAGCTCTGGACAGCCAGTCTAGCCAAATTGTTCAGCTCCAGGTTCAAATGAGAGATCCTGTCACCAAAATAACGAAGTGGAGAAGTGATTGAGGAAGATACCCAAGATTGACCACTGTCCTGTGATGACCCAGGAAGGCAGAGTCTGTTGACCCTCGTTGGGATGCCTTCTGTGGCTGAGGTTGTACCTGAAGAATGCAGGCAGGTGTATAGGAAGGGGATAGAAAGCCTAGTCTGGAAAATGTGGGGAAAGGAGAGGAAGCTGAGCATCCAGGGACACATAAATCCCACCTAGGTAGGACACGCTTGGGTCCTTCCCAGTGGGACCACTGTCACCCAGCTCTATCCACCATAGCCCATCTCCAAAGGACTCTGAACTCCCTGATAATTCCAAACCCCTAGATGTCAAGAAAAGGAGTGAGGAATGGGGGACATCTTCCCCCATTTGGGACTCACCCAGGACCAGCTCTCTCCAACTCCACCACGAGATAGATACATTTAAAATGTGTGCTTTGGTGCTGAAGAGGCCAACAGTAATGACAAGCATGCTTGGACCATTCTGTGCATCTTATTTGGTTGTCAAGCTGGTGCCTCACACTGCCTACTCACCTGCAGATGTCTCGCAAATTCATTTGCCTCTGGCTTTTTAAAATATCTATTTATTTACTGTGTGTGAGTGTATCTGAGTATATTCATTGTGCACCATGTGCATGCAGGAGCCCACAGAGGTCCCAAGAGGGGTTTGGATCATCTAGAACTGGCCACCAGCGACTGAGAGCAGAAATGTGGGTCCTGGGAACAGAATCCAGGTCCTCTAGCAACCAGTAAGTACTTTTAACCATGAAGCCATCCTTTCTAGTCCCACCTCCTTGCCTGCGATCTTTGAGCAATTTGAGTCAGCTCAGCACTGTAGGAGGGAGGTTCCCAGAGAGGAGGCAGCCTCACTTCCGAAGGGGACTCCCCCACAGTGAAGAAGCAGCCAAGGCAATGTGCCCCGTCCCAGATGCCCAGGCATGAAGAACTCGAGCAGGTGGTGGGATAGCCGAGGGGCCACTTCAGTGGACCCAGGGTTATAATCCAGAAATGAGTTAAAAGGCCTGGACTGAGAAGACAAAAAAAAAAAGCAAATTCGATTGAGGTTCATAAAACTTCCAAAAGCATATACTGAAAGTGCCTTGGCAACCGGCTCCAGAACCTTCCCATAAATAATGCAAGGACGAGGAGTTGAGGAAAGTGAAACCCGGGACCAGGGGAAAGTCCCTTCTCCCACAGTGAGTACAAAGAAGGGTGGCCCCTGCAGTGGGCCAAGGCGCTGGAAAAATGAGGCACCTTTGGGAGGTCTGGCTCATCTTAGCTTCTTCATCCATTTGACTGTTTGCAGGTAGGTGGTACTGGCGCGGTTTGTTTAGGATCTGATTATGTTTGCTGGAAAAGGCAGGGCTCAGAAGGGGGTTAGTTTCCACACTGCCAGATTAGCTTCCAAACACCACCAGCCCCTCTGCACCTCCACCACACTGCTCCACCTGACCTCCTCATCTGGAAGGGAACTCTCTAGGCAGGTGTAGACACAGAGCAGACAGCAGAGTCCCCATTTGCTGGTGACTGGAAGAGGCTGAAGATGATTTTTTTCAAAAGGAACACTAGGAGATGGGTGAGGAGCATACAACTCTACTGGGAGCTGCAAGAAATCTCGTCCCTCTCGCTGAGTCCATGTCCCTCTCCCTAACTCCATGTCCCTCTCCCTGACTCCATGTCCCTCTCCCTGAGCCCATGTCCCTCTCCCTG
>LOJH01044734.1:0-11632 GCA_001685095.1 Ellobius talpinus | reverse complement strand
TATGTATGTATGTATGTATGTATGTATGTATGTATGTATATATATATATATATAATTATAGACATTTTAAACAGTTAATCAACAGGTGCCACATCTATGGGATTCTGTTACTCTTAATACAAAACTACAAGATCCATATCTATCTCTCAGAGAAATACAGATTCTAATAAGAATTCAAGATTATATCCTACCCAATCAAAATGGCTAAAAACAAAATGTGACTATATATATAATATATATATTATTTATGTGTGTAATTATAAGAAAGCAAAAACATATATTTACTGCTGATAGAAGAGAATTCTGATGCATCTACTATAGATAATAACTTTGTTTTCTCACAAAGCTAGAAAAGGATATACTACTTGAACATCTGTGCCATTCTTGAGTATATACAAATGCTACAGACACAATGTCAGAGATATCTGCTTATGCATCTTCATTATTGCACTATCCACAATAAATAGAAAAAGGAAAGAGGCTAGATGTCCATCTACTACTGAACGATAATAAAATTTTGATACATCTAAAAAGAATGAGATATTTCTCAGATTTAAAGAAAAATAAAATTATGAAATCCACATGTAAATGAATAGAGGTTGAAATAATCATTCTGAGTCATATAACGCAAATCTAGAAAATAAATGTACCATGTTTCTTTGCACTTGTGAATATTAGGGTGGAATCTTCAAATATATGTGTCTCATTTAAAAAATCCATAAAGGTTAGTAAATTAGTAAATCAGTAAGAAACTATGTAATTTTGAGTGAATTTTAAATGACAGTAGACAGAATGTACTAATAAAAGGGACAGAATGAAATTAGGGTACAATAAGTGTTTAGTGTCCAGGTGTTTGTGAGGTCAGAGTATATAGGGGAAACATAGGGAGTGATAACTTACATAAAGACACTTTAAAAAGTCAAATGGGAACTTACTATTCTAGAAAGTTACTAGAATATATGCATACACATATATGAAGAGTTTAAACTGAGATACCCTTAAAAAGATAGGGGACAGCGTCCCTACTGGACCCCACAGGATAACAAAAATAATTTTAGTTCCAGTAGTGGGTTGTCACATTTGGAGTTATTGGTGTGTGTGGTCTCATTGAATAACACATATTACAGGAATTGGCATGAATTTTAGTTACCCACCAGAACATGAAAATTGGACGCTATTGAAGACTTGAGTCACAGGGCATTAAGAAATCAATCTGGTACTGACCTGGAAACTTCATCTCTATTAACTATCTTCCACTGTGCTGTAAAGTGCCTCACACAGTACACTAGTAAAGCAAGAATCACCAGTCGTACCCAACTGTGAATCCTGGAAGTTAGATCATGCTTCATGTTAAATATCCCCTGGTGAAAGTGATAAGAATATCATGAAAGTAACATCACTTTTTCCTAAACCATCATTAAAGATACTTGGTTTTGTAGTAGATGACAATTATCACAAAGACAAAAACCTGAGTACACAGGGAAAAATGATTGTGTGATGCTCAGTTCTAAACAAGATATTGATATTGTACCTTTTCCTCCCAAGACCCAAGACTCATGGCAGAAGAAAGGGTAAAAAGATTGCAAGAGCCATAACCACTAGATGAATGCAAGGAAACAATGTTCTGGAGACAACACAACAATTGCTCAAATGAATTCAAAGAACTTGTGACAGTAAACACAAGGGTTGTGCATATTCTCACCTAATAAATTCCAAAATGGAAAGGGGAAGGGGAAGGGGAAGTGGACATAATTTTATTTCTTTAGATAAGGAGTTATTAGAAGTCATTGATGTTGGGTGAGAAGAAGTCAGTTTTCCCTAAGGATGCCACTCCTGGTGGGTTTGCCACCCTATTGTGAGGGTAACAAAACTAAAAATGTATAGGCAGCATAACCCATATTTAGTATTTCTTTTTTAAAAGAGAAAACAAAGTTGGGTGGATAGGAAAGGCAACATGGATTATGGAGGAGTGGAAAGTAAATATTATAAAATTTTATCATTCAAGTTCTCAAATAGCTAATGAAATATGTAGGAAAAGGGGAAATTTGGAAAAAGAGCTTCTCCTGTGTCTCCTTACTGTAAGAATAAATACAAGTAAACAATCATCTGTACACAAGGAAGACAGTCCTCATCATGTCAGTCCATTCTACACACTGATGTCATTTTACAGCTTATGTAACTATGAGATATTAGTTTGCTTATGTAAGAACCACAGGCTGTGTGGCAAAATATTTATTCAAAATGATTCATTCCAAAGAGGGTTTTTGCTTACTTTCAACAAATCTCATGACACATTATTTTGCTCTCTAAGTACTGATTATTATATTTTTTTGCAAAGAAGTTTATGTCACATTCCAAAAGTCCCATATTTTAATAATAGATTTTGAGTTTTTATTCGGATAGACTCATCTAAGTATTATAGTCTATTACAATTGTTGTTTGTTTTATTATTCACCAGAACATGATGGTAAGACATTATTTCTGAGACACAGCACATCAGGGTCCTAGCAAATTGATAATTTACATAAATAATGTCCTAGAAACATCATCCTTACTAAAATACTTTCATAGTGTACCCTGCAAAACTGAGGATGCTCCTCAACAACCTTATCTAATTTTAATTTTTCAAGTTACAATAATGGCCAATATATACCCACTGTTGCAACATTGACATGCATATGATATTATCCAATGGTTTTCTGATTGACTTTCCAGCCTACTCTACAAAAGGGAACCTATGTTTGATGCTAGTGCTGCACCTAAGACCAAGAGCTGGTAGGTCAATGGTGCAGTGAATAGGTGATAGTATTGGTCTACTAAGCAAACATCATAATTACCTGACCCCTAAGTCCTTACCTTCATATCCATAGATTAGTGGGGCGGTTTTGGCATTCATAAGGGAAAATTCACTTTTTTCTTGAAGTAGACTTCAATTAATATAGAGATCCATCACTTTTCATTATGCAGAGAATAAGACACTGTGGAATAATCATTCAAAACAGGGCATCTTTATTATATCCATCCTCTTTATGAATCATCTTAGAAGCAGGAGAGGAAAATTTAAGACCCAGATGGAATGGTCTGTGGGAGAATACTTGTTTCAGACCATCACAACACATTAGCTCATATGAACTCATAGTGGTTGGGATTGCATGCACAAGACTTAAACATGATCAAACTGACCCAAATCCCAGCTTGTATAGAGAAGGCACTCATGAGTTGCTACCCTTGTTTGAGGAGCTATTGGCAGTTGACAGGTTCAGAGAGAGGGAAAGTCAGTTTTATCATTGTTATAGTCCCTTAGAGACTATTTACGTTACCCATGAACATGCAGCAGTAAATAGACTCAGTTTCTTTTGAAGGTGGTGGTAATGTATAATTATGAGGAAAAATTGTTTAGTTAAGTATTCTCTTGTTTAGTTGGGAAATATAATGACAAAACCTTAGACCAAGCACTTGTAGGCAGCCACTCACAATAACACCTCCTGTCTTATTGTTGTAGGAGCAGGAATAGGCTTGAATTTCCTGAACTTTTCCCAAGGTGGAACAGATCCACCTCTATGGGACATCTCAATTGTCTTGGCCAAGACACCAAGTAACCACATCCTAAGTCCAGATATCTTTTTTGTCAGACATCTCCTCAATAACTTTGAAAGAGCAAGATAGATGTAAACTCTTTGACCCTCAGTAGAGGTGAAGTAGACCCACTTCAGTAGGCCACCAAATATTTGGTCAAGGTCAAGAGGACCCACTTCTATGTGCCCTCAAAATTAGCAAATATACATTCTGTTTCCATTCTTACAACTTCAGTAATATATTTGAATGTATAATTACCTCATTATTTTATTCTTCACATGATCAGTTGTTGAAAAAATATTTTCAAACTCCACAATACATATTGGATATTGTAAGTATATGATAAATATGCCAATACTCCACAGCAAAGATGCCTTCTATGTAGATATGTTACTGTTTTCTTTTATAGTTTGGTGAAGAATGAAACAATAAATCATCTTGTAATTAAATTAATTATAGAAGTATTAATCTATATATATTTTAATTGTAGTATTCTGCTTTTGTCCTAATGAGTCTTTTTAAAAAAATCCTGATATAGCATAATGACTGCCAAAATATAAATCTTATCATTTTATTATAATTTCTGAAACTGATAAATATAAGCAATTCTCCTATGTTTTGTGCAAATTTTGGAGCTTTAACATATGGATTTTATGTTCTGTTCTGCTTTTAATGATAACATTGACAGGAGGTGGTTTCTATGTTTCTTGACATTTTACAAGGTTAGAGAGAAAATATTTCTTTAATAATATATGCTGATTAACACATCTCTACTATTTTGAGGACATATGTCCTGACACTGTAAAACAGCTTTTTCCTCAGACCCATACTGCAATATGGGACATGAAAATTGGACATTTTGGTTAAAAGAAGTTATATAATTCCACAATGAGGTGGTAGAGCACTCCTTTAATCCCAGCACTTGGGAGACAGAGGCAGATGGATCTCTGTGAGTTCATGGCAAGTCTGGTCTACAAGATCTAGTTCCAGGACAGCTACAGAGAAGCCTTTTCTTGAAAAACAAATAAAAGAAGTTATATAATTCCAATTCCAGTGACAGATATCCAGAAACTTCAAGATAGTCTTTTCCCTTCCATCTTTTCTTTCTTAAGTCTTCTTTCATTCCTTTCTTGGTTGATAATTGCAGTCTAAAATCTCTCCAATGCTTAAATGCTGAGCTAAAATTGGAGTTTCTGAATGTCTTTTTCTGTATTATTGGACCTATTTTTCAAGGTGAAAAAAATTAAAATATTGTCATTTCCTTATAAGGAGTTCAAGTCTTCTTTGATAATCTCTCAGTGGTGCACATATTTACAGCTTAGATTTCATTTTCAGAAATAGTCTATATATAATATGTAATTCATAAATAGAGAACACAAATTGGTAGTTCTTGTTCATTTTTCATTTTATTTATTTATTATTTATTTATTTTTAAAGAAACCTTATTTTAAATACCTATCACATTTCCCTCTCCCTTCTGTCCTCCTATCCTCCAGCTCCCTTGAGAACATTCCATCTACTCCTCAGAGAGAGTGTGCCCTCCCATGTGGAGTCAACAAATTCTGTTATGTCCCTTAAATAAGGACCAAGGACCTCTCCCCATATCTAGGCTAAGCAAAGTATCCTTCTATAGGGAATGGTCACCAAAGAGCCACTTTATTCACTAGGGATAAATACTGGTTCCATTGTTAGTGGCCCCACAAACTGCCCAAGCCTCACAACTGTCACACACATTTGGAGGGCCTATTTTGCTCTTATGTAAGTTCTCCAGCTGTCAGTCCAGGGTTAGTGAGCTCCTACTTGCTCAACATAGTAGCTTCTGTGGGTTCCTCAATCATGATCTTGTCTCCTTTGCTCTTTCCTTTCTTTCTTTCTCTGTCCTTTACTAGGCCTTCCTGATCTTTCCTCTATGCTCTTCTTCTTTCCTCCCCACCCCTTTTACCCTATGCCCTCCCACCATGCTGCCAATTTTCACAAGAGATCTTGTCTACTTTCCCTTCTGGGGTGGGGTGATCAATGTATATCTCTCTTAGGGCTCTCTTTTTTTCTTTTCTCTGGGTTTATGGAGTGTAGGATGGTTATCTTTTGTTTTAAGTCTCTTATCCACTTATGAGTGACTATATACCATGTTTGTCTTTCTGTGTCTGGATTACCTCACTCAGGTTGTTTTTTTTTCTTAATCCTTCTATTTTCCTACAAATTTCAAGATGTGATTGTTTTTGTTTGTTTTTTTCTTTTACTTTTTTCTTGATGAGTAGTACACCATTGTGTAAATGTACCACATTTTCTTTTCCATTCTTTAGTTGACTGCCATCTAGGTTGTTCCCAGGTTCTGGCTTTTATGAGTAATGATTATGGCGATGCCTCCAGAAATTCCTTTATTATACAGGATTGTTTTGTCAATCCTGTGTTTGGCTTTTCCACATGAAGTTGAGTCTTGTTCTTTCAAGGTCTCTGAAATTCATGCTGAGATTTTTATGGGGATTAAATTGAACATGTAGATTATTTTTGATAAGATTGCCATTTTTAATTTGCTGTTTTTTCCTACCCAAGAACATGGGATATTTTTCCATTTTCTGATATATTATTAAATTTCATTTTTAAAGACTTAAAGTTCTTCTCATACAGGTCTTTTGCTTGTTTATTGTGAGTTATTTTGTGTTGCTTGCGGTTGTTTTGAAAGGTGATGTTTCTCTGATTTCTTTCTCAGGTAGTAGTTTATTATCGGTATAAATGAGGGCTACTCATTTTTTTGTTAATCTTGTATCCTGTCACAATACTGAAGATGTTTATCAGCTGAGAAGTTCTGCAGTAGAATTTTTCAGGTCACTTATGTAAACTATCATATCATCTCCAAATAGTGAAAGTTTGACTTCTTAATTTTCAATTGTATTCCCTTGATCACCCTTTGCTGTCTTTATGCTCTAGCTAGAATTCCAAATATTATGTTAAAAAAATATGGATAGAGTGGACAGATTTGTCTTGTTCCTGATTTTAGTGGAATTTCTATGAGTTTATAGGCTTTCTGCAATTAGTTTTGTTGAATTCTAACTTTAAACTATGGTGATCGAGTAAGAAACAGGGGGTTACTCTAACATTTTTGCATCTGTTAAATTTTGATTTTTTTATCAAATATATGGTCTGTTATAGAGAAGTTTCCATGTTGAGAAGAAGGTACATTCTTTTGTGTTTGGATGGAATGTTCTGTAGATATCTGTTTAAAAAATTTGAGTCATAACTTCTTTTATTTATTTATTTTTATTTCTCTGCTCAGTTTCTGTCTGGCAGTCTTATCCAGTGGTAAGAGTGGGGTGTTGAAGGCTCCCACTATTAGTGTGTGGGATTTGATGTGTGAGTTAAGCTTTAGTATCCTTTCTTTTACAAATGAGGGGGCCCTTGTATTTGGTGCATAATTGTTTAGAATAGAAACTTTATCATGATGGATTTGTCCAGTGATGAATATGAAATTTCCTTCTTCATCTATTTTTATTAATCTTAGTTTGAATTTTGTTAGAAATTAGGATAGCTCCACTAGCTTTGTTCTTAGGTCCATTAGTTTGGAAAATTTTTCCCAACACACTTTACTCTGAGGTAATGTTTGTCTGTACATTTGAGGTGTGTTTCTTGTACAAGGATGGATCCTGTTTTTATATCCAATCTTCCTATAGCTGAATTGAGACAATTGATATTAAGAGATACTATTGACTAGTGATAGCTAGTACCTGTTATTTTTGGTGTTTGTGTTGTTTGTAATATTGTGTGTGTGTGTTTTCCTTCTTTCGGTTTTCCTTGTGTGGGATTGTCTATTGCTTATGATTTTATGGGTATAGCTAGCTTCCTTGGGTTGGAATTTTCCTTCTAGTACTTTCTGTAGGGCTTGACTTATGGATCTGGTTTTGTCATGAAATATCTTGTTTTCTCCACCTGGGTGATGGAATGTTTTGCTGGGTATAGCAGTCTGTGAAGGTATCCATGGTCTCTTAATGTCTGCAGAACATCTATTCAGGATTTCTGTCTTTCAGTATTTCCATTGAAAAGTCAGGTATAATTCTGGTAGGTCTGCTGTTATACATTACTTGGCCTTTTTTCTTTTGCAGCTCTTAATATTCTTTATTCTGTATTCTTAGCTTTTTGATTATTATGTTTTAAGAGGATTTGTTTTTGGTCCAATGTTTGTTATTCTGTAGTCTTTTTGTACCTTCATAGGCTTGTCCTTCTTAAGTTGGAATTTTTTTCTTGTTCGATTTTGTTGAATGTATTTCCTGTGCCTTTGAACTGGATTTCTTCTTCTAACACTATTATTCTTAGGTTTTGTCTTTTCATGGTTTCCCAGATAAACTGGACATTTTGTGTTAAGATTTTGTTGGCTTTAACATTTCCTTTGACTTATGAATCTATTTCTTCTATTGTATCTTTAACAGGTGAGATTCTATCTTCCATTTCTTGTATTCAGTTGGTTAACCTTGCATCTATACTTCTTGATCATTCATCCAGATTTTCCATTTCCAAAATTTACTCAGCTTGTGTTTTCTTTTTTCCTTCTATTTCAATTTTAAATTCTTTAGCCATTTCCCCATTTCCTTCACCTCTTTGATTGCTGTGTTTATTTATTTTTTTGTATTTTTTTATTTTTCAAGACAGGGTTTCTCTATAGCTTTGGAGCCTGTTCTAGACCTAGCACTTGTAGACCAGGTTGCCCTCAAACTCACAGAGATATGACTGCATCTGCCTCCCAAGTGCTGGGATTAAAGGCATGTGCAGCCACCACTTGTCTTGATTTGTTTGTTTGTTTGTTTTGTTTGCTTTCTTTAAGGGATTTGTTGTTTTCTTCCAATATTTTGTTTCTCTTTTCCTCCACTTTTTAAAGGATTTTTTTTTCATTTTCTCTTTAAGGGCCTCTATTATCTCCATAAAGTTATTTTTAAGGTTTTTCTTCTGCTTTATGTTTGTCGGAATGACTTGGTCATGCTGGTCTTGCTAGCTTCTGTTGGTGCTATATAGCTCTTTATGTTGCTAAATGTGTTCTTACACTGCCATCTGCACATCTCTTTTTCTAGTGGTTGCAGGTGGGGTCTGTTCTTCAGAGGTCCTTCTTCCTCCAATTGGTCCAGGTGGGGCTTGTGATTTAGATGGTCACTCTTCCTCCAGTTGCAGGTGAGTCTGGGCCTCTGGTGGACACTGATATTGCTCTGAAGCATATCCAGGTGTAGGCAGGGCCAATGCTACAGTGGTTGCTGATGTCATGGGTGATAGCTGTGGGTGTGTGGGGGCAGCTCCACTGACTATTGGGCTCCTCAGGGTGGGTTTCGGTGGCAGGATGTGCCTCTGGGTCTAAGGCCTAAGAAATAGAGTCCTCCAGTCATGGACTCAGACAGACACTCATTTCTCCAAGTTAGTTCAGAACCAAGACTCCAATAGTCTCAGATGCCATGGGGGATGACTAGGGATGTCTGAAGGCTGGGCCCATGTCTCTGGGGCTTCACTGGGTTCAGGTGTGACAGAGGATGTGCCAATGTGATCTAGGACCTAGAAGCTGGGCCCCCTCTTCTAGGTACCCAGACACTCACCTCTCCAGTTTGGGGCAAGTCCAAGTGTATGCTTTTAGCAGATGCTGTGAGGGGTGGTTGGGGTGTGGGAAGGCTACTCTCAGGACTCTGGGGCTTCACTGTGTGGGGTTGGGTTATGGGATGTGCCCCAAGTGGCTAGGGATTAGAGAGCAGGTCCCTCCATCTAAGGACCCAGGCCTTCACCTCTCTGGCTGGGGTCTGGAACCAATCTTCAGTGGGATCATGGAGGCCATCTAGAGTAGGGCCCTCAAACTGGGGACTCAGACACTCAACTCTCCCTTGTTTATTCCAAAAATCTTATGGAAAAGGTTTCTTTGGTTCAGTTAAGCACAAAATTAGCAAGTGTATTTTCTTCTATGCATTCTCTTTTTTTTAATTTTAATTTCTTTGGTTTTGTTTTAATTACATACATTAACATTTGTCATTCATCTCACATGCACTCTGAATGCACTAACCAAACCAAACTTTCCGTGAATGATTATTATCACTACTCTACATTCACCTGGAGGGTTTCAGCTTCTTCATGAGAGGGAGAATATTCAATATTTGTCCTTCTGTGAAGAAACATGTAATTGCACTAAAATAGACCTCCAGCCTAGATTTAGAACTTTACTATGTATAACTTTTTATCTCTGGATTCTAGACTAATAATCAATAGCAGGTTATTTTTTATGAATTTTGATAATCATCTGTCTGTATATACAGCTGCAAGGGTGATTGGTATTCCTCTCTTTAAACTATGTTCAGCATAATTTTCTAAGGCTTTCATGAGTGAACAATACAATAAGATCGTAAAATGAACACATTGATAAGGACAAAGGGAGTATGCCTATGCCCTTGTAATCCTGAGTTCTGAATAGGTGTCTATGTGGGGAAAAGCAATTTTACTTCAATACTGTTTGGAATGTCTAAAATAGCCTTTCCCCTCTCCCACTGCAAGTCCAGCATGCATCATGTACTGTTTCCACTTATGATGATCAAAAGAATTATAATAGAAATGACAAAGTATAGACTTAAATAAACCCAAGTTATTTTACTAGGGTGCTACAATTAACTAGTAAATTTATGTAGAAGCTTCTATCACTTCAACTTGGATTGAAGGCTGAAAAATAATTAAAATAAATTTGAAGCAGCACATAGTGAAGAGTCCTCTCGACTAATCACAGTGTCTTATATGGAGTAGAACCATAGGAATAGAACCACTCAAGAATATCCAATATTTTCTGTAGAAATCCAAAAAGCTTACTGTTGACTGTGTGCTGTTGGATTTTTTTATACCGATTTTCTGTCAAATTTAATATTTTAAAAATTATTAGAGATTGAGTTTAATACAGGTTTAAATAGAAAGAGTGAGAGAATGAATGGAGAAAAAAGAAAGGGGAAAGGAAGAAGCTAGGAAAGGCATAAAGAAGGGAGTGGAGGGAGAGAAATACAGAGGAGGAAAGGAAAGAAGAAGGAATTTGTTAGACACAGGGAGGACCCATAAAACTAAAAGTTGGTAGGATAAGTTTTTATAGTACTTAATATTCAAAAACAAGCAAATACCTGAGTAAGTCTCCTAAAAGTGATTGTAAGTAAATTGAACATTCAATTCAAGCCAGCATGGGAACATTTTTTTTTCATGTCTTGAAAATTTAACTGACATTTCAATTTTATTGACAAATTCTTGAAATTTTATGAGAGCATCTGTGTTGTTTTCATGTACACTGCTACCCTGAATTCTCAACTGCTCTGGTAATATAACCAAATATGAAATATTTGGGAGGACTTTCTTTGGTACCCATAAAATTAACCTACAGACACTGTTCTGAATTCATGCAGTTATGTTATTATCCTCTTATATCTATAGGTCTTGATTTTCATAAGTTTAGCATGCTAATGATGATCCATAAAAGTATATGAATTTTCTTCCCCATTAACTGCTAGGCTTCCAAGATTCTTCTTGTTCTCTGAATTATCAATAAGACAAGGCTCTGCTTACATTTGTTGACATCAGTATCACACATTTATGAAGTATATATCTCCTTCTACTTCTGTTAGATGTTTTGTGAGTGAGTCGAAAGGTTCTGACCCTGGAAGCTATGAAAAGTACATCTTGTAAAACATGTAAAGGATTTAAAAACAAATGTAAAGAATGAAATAATCATTACTTGTGAAAGCAAGGAATTGATTTTGATATGATGCTAAGAAGAAGCTATCTTTCTGATGGTACAGTATAAGCCTTTGGAGAAAAACTATTGGCCTAACTAAAAGTTTAAAGATGTTTGAATGGAAATATTTGACTATTATAAAAAGACATGAAATTATTGATGACAATATAAAGATTGTAAACAATGCTATTAGTATATAAGGATGTATAAGGATGCAAGTTAGGTCAATTAATGGTTGATCAGTGTTTAACTGTGTGACAGGTATTTTTATTTTAAAAGTTGAGTGTATATTTGATGGAGGAGGGTCATCTCTCTTATGTGTTACTTTCATTGGTTAAT
>LOJH01044733.1:3643-13732 GCA_001685095.1 Ellobius talpinus | reverse complement strand
AAAAAAAAAAAAGCAAGATTCCATGTTTTCAATGAACTGCTTGTTTATGCTTGTTTATTATTAAAGAGTGGAAATCTGTGAAATATAGACATGTATCACTGGAGATTATGTCTTAACAAACTATAGGGATGCTGTGAATTCGTCTTGTGTTTAAGATTTGAAATGGAGCATTCCTCAGGCCAATCACAAATGATTGTAAGAATGCACTGTATTTAGAAATAGAGAATTTCTTTAGGACTAAGTCATGATTCTTCATTTTCTAGAAAATAAGTTGTAGAAAGCTTCCAGGAATTTTATCTTTTATTCCCTTTGCTTTTGCAACTCTTTTAAATTGTAAAGGAGTCTGGCTTATGCTGTCACACAGACCACAGATTTAACTCAAGGAAGCAGATTCCTGTGTTGCTGCCTATGCTGTCTTCATTCGGGGATATTTCCTCCTACAATCAAAAAAGAAAAGGTCTTCACTTAGGAAAATAGATCTAAACCACTTCTGAGTTAAAAAAAAATACACTGTTCATTGCCAAGCAAAGTGTTCATCCAGAATTGCCTTACAACTTGGTCATTTTACATCATCCTTGGTTCTTGTGTAGGATGTGTTGCTTTAGACTGCATGCTTTTGCCTTGTTTCTGTTTTCTCTAGAGTTCAGGATGAAGGTGTTCAGGTCCACTACAGCAGTGGCTGTCAGCCTGTGGTGGGGACAATGACCACAGGCCGTGTGTTTCTGCATCACTTGCAGTCACTGCTAACTACTTGTTAGTGGCTTGAAGAGCCCCTAAGGAGATACCAGAGAGACTAGAAACATGTATAGATGGATTGTTCTGCTTTCAGTAAATATTCAAGGTTCTTTTGACATCTAGGTAATTAGATACTTCTTTATTTTCTTATTAAAAGTGTTACTCATGTGCTAACAAAAATTTTAGGTTAAGCTTAATTTTAGTGAAGTGGCCAACAAAGGAAGCTAAAAGCCTTAGACTTAAGTCTGGCCTTGTGGCTCTGGCCTTTTTATCTCAGGTTCTTCTGGGAAGCAGAAGCAGGGAGCTTGAACAGTCCAAGCCTGCTTGGGCTGTAGAGGAAATTGAGGGACAGCCTGGGCTATTTAGCTCCTTTCTCTTTAAAAAATTTAAAAAAGGGTTAAGGGCTTAACCAGTAATAGAAGTCTTGCTTAGCATGAATAAGGTCCTTAGTTTAATACTGAGAGCAAAAACAGAAGCCAGAGATTGCATGAGTTTATTCAAAATAAATTTTATTGTGTGTATTTCAGGCTTATAAGACAAGGTAAAGATATACTCATAGAAAATAAAATGATTACTATCTGCAATCTTACATAGCATTGTATGTCATGTAGCAATCCAATCTGTTAAACATCTAATAAAATCAAATCTTGATGAATGTAGATTTCATATTGAACATGGAATCTTAACTTGCCCTTCTACCACCACCTTTTCATGCCCTTCCTCCCGTGTACATATTTGAGACCTCCTCTTTTCCATCAGGAGATCCTGCAAAGCTTTACTTCCTGCATCGTCATGTTTTGTTTAGCATGTCTTTGCCGTCCGCCCAGAATATAACCATCCACAGCATCATTTTTGTGTGACTGAATAGTTGTCTGGGGGTGTGCCAGGTTTCCTTTATCCACAAATCAGTTTGATGGGCACTCAGGCTGCTCTCACATCTTATCTGAGTAATGCTGCCGTGAACGTGGGAGTGCAGACATCTTCACAAGAGGCCAGTCCCGTCACCCGGAAGTTATCGCTGGATCTCATAGAAGTTCCACCCGTAACTTGTTTAGGAATGTCCATACTGTTTTCCATTGGGTCTGCCAGTCTGCACCCTGACCGGCAGTGTATAGCAGGCATCCTTAGGGTGTAAGGTAATGTCTCTTAGTCTGCCCTGTTTTCATTTTCTCTCTTCTCTCCATTCCCCACTTGAAACTAGCTCACACTTGCTAGCCCAGGCTGGTTTTAAACTCACAGCAGTCTTCCTGCTTCTCAGAAGAATTATAATGTCCTTTGGAGGGTGGGGATATAGTCTTTGCTCATCGTTAAAACTGGGTTATTTGTTCTGCTGGTGAATAGTCTTTTCTTTTTTCCTTTTTGAGATTATAATTACATTTTCCTTTCTTTCCAAACCCTTACCCACACCATTTGGCACGGGACCACCAATTGGTGTGCTTTCCCCCAGGAAGACCCTCTCTACTGTCCCAGCTTTCCTCAGTTGCATATACTTCTTTGTGCAGGGTTGAGGCCTCATGGCTCTTCCCCATCCTCTTTGGCGTGTCCATTGGTGCAGTATTTGCTCAGCTCATGTTTGGGCAGTCATGTTGGTGAATCTTCATGGGTGTAGCTTCTGACACGACTAGAGAACACACTCTCATAGCAAACTCTGTGATCCTTTGGCTCTTGCAGTCCTTCAGCCCCCTCTTCCAGTGTTCGCTGAGCCTGAGGAGCAGATGTATGGACCAGGCTCCACAGTGCTGCATTTTGATTGGTTGTAGTTTTCTGAAGTGGTCTCTGTTTTCTGTTACAGAGAGAGTGACTTTGATGAGGGATGAAGACTACATTTACCTGTGGGTATACAGAGAGATACCTCTATTGTTAGGGATGATGCTGGTTTAGACTTTATAAATGTTATCACATTATCATATATGTTGTTTGCAAATATTTTGTACAGTCTTTGGGCTGCTTTTTTATTTTGTTGAGATTCCCCCTTTATTATGAATAACATTCAGTTCGATGGAGTTAAATTTATGTACTTTTGTTCTTTTAAGATTTATTTAATTATTATGTATACATTGTTCTGTCAGTTGGGAATTGAACTCAGGACCCCTGGAAGAGCAGCCAGTGTTCATAACCTCTGAGCCATCTCTCCTGCCCCATGCTTTTGCTTTTGTAACGTGAACATTTGATGGTGTAGTCAAACAGTAACTGCAGAGACCAGTGTCAAGAACTTTTACCTCTATATCTGATCATAGGGGGTTTTGGTCCTATTTTAAGTTGACTGTTGTGTATCAGGTAATGACACAGCGAAAACTCCACTGGGGGTGGTGTGTAGAAACCAGGTTCCCAGATCTCATTTATATTTTCTTGATGTTGTTATCAAAAGTTCCTTTCCTTCTAGGGTCTCCATCCTATTGTGAGTCTCCTCTTGTTTTTATCTCAGTGCCTTATTGCACCGTTTTGCAGTGCAGCATTCAGTTGGGAAGCTCAGGTTCTTAGTGTTGATGAGGGTGTGCTCTCTCGCCCCCATACCAATCTTGGGATTATTTTCTTTTTCTATGACTACCACAATTTGGAATTTTGATGGATTTCCCTAAGCCTTTATTGCTTTCACCCCACTCATGAACATGTTCAATCTTTGCATTATGTTTTTGATTTCTTTCCTCGGTGTCTTATGGTTTCCAGTGCACACCTCTTTAACTTCATTGGTTAAATTTATTCCTACTTATTTTTTTCTTTGCAGCTGTAAATAGCCTTTCATTTTGCTTTCTATGGGACTGTTACTTTAGTTTTGAAAAGGTGCAGACTTAGTATGCTAGTTTTAGAACTCGCCTTACGTAGTGCTGTCGTCCTCACCTGTGACATAGATGGCGTCCATCCTCTTCTGACCTGTCTACTAATGGACCCATCAGGAGTCTCGCTAGATAAGATTGAGTGGGGGAGAATCTCTGGTAGAGAAAATTCTGTATAGTAAATGTTCCAACATGTCTGTTAAATATGTCAGTAAGGGCTGGGGAAATGACTCAGTGGTTAAAAGCACTGGATGTTCTTCCAGAAGACTCAGGTTCAATTTCCAGCACCCACATGGGAGCTCACAACTATGTGTAATTCTGTTCCATTGGACCTGACACCCTCTTTTGGACTTTGTGGGCACCAAGCACTCACATGGTACTTACAGAGAAACATACAAGCAGCACATCCATACACATAAAGTTTTTAAAAAGTTTTTAAAACTCATAAAGAAGTTTGAGAAGATTAATAAAGAGAAAGGGCAAACTTTAATTTTGTAAACAGATTTCCTGTACCGAAATGATGAATGGGAATGGTGGTGGTATAAGCAAGATGGGTCTTAAGAGATACAGACCCAAATCTCAGTCTGCTTAGTAACACAAGCAGGCTAAACAGAAAGATGTCTCAGCTGTTGGCAGATGACAGCACCTTTCATTCGGCTTGGTCAGCTGTTTGATCAACACCTCATCTGCTGGTTTCTGCTATGGGTCTTGGAGGCTTTAGTCGGCCATTAACCAAGGTTTCAGAGTCCGTTTTGATTCTGGAAGTCTTAACTGTCAGCAGAAAGTGGGGATCTGGAGAAGTTGAGAGGGGTCTAAGAATGCCTCGGAAACTTCTGGTAGCTATACTACTTAGAAGAGGGGGTTACATTATAAGGGAACTGTGAAAGTATATATTTTTCAGGGAAGACAACTAGGATATTAGCACAGCATTTTTGTGTTCTGATGAGTGTTAGAATGCTATTTTAGAGGTGGTATTCTGCAGAACTAAAAGAGGAAAAGTGTGGGCGGTGAGAAGGAGAATCAGAGCATGGCATTCCCCATTTGTAGTTTAAGAGATGGGGTGAAGTTGCCTTTCAATAATTCAGTTCCAAGCCTGAGGATTATAAAAGTCTTCTAAAATTGTTTAGAATTTTTCACTTATTAAAAAAACACTTATCTTTCAGTTTTATCCGGTTTTAGCTTTTCATGCTGTGATACTCAATTTTATATAAAGTATATATTCTTTCATTCAACTACCAACATGCTTTTTATTGCATAAAATTGAAAAGTAGAAGCTAGAAATGTGTCTAAGAAGTGGAATTACTGCTATAATTATTATATTTACTGAGTCAAATTTCAATTTCCTTTGTGCAAATTCAAGTGTTGACAAACCACTTTTTTGTAGCAAATATACTAATAATACATTATTGATAGAAAACATTCAACTCATTTAATGAACAATTGATGCTTCTTTAGTCCTTCACCCCTGCTGAGGTAGTAGTATATTTAATTTTATTATTTAATGTGTTTGGATAATTTGCCTGCAAGTGTGTGCGTATACCACTTGCATGCCTGGTACCTGGGGAGACCAGAAGAGGACATTGGATCCTATTGAACTAGAGTTACACACAGCTGTGAGCTGGTATAGGGCACTGGGGATCAAACCCAAGTCCTCTGGAAGAGCATCCAGTGCTCTTAACCACTGAGCCATCTCTTAGTCCTGCCATGAAAGTATTTTACAATCTTGCTTGTAAATTATAGTATTTTCATGGTCATGAATGTTGTACCTATTCAGTTACTAACTATTGAAGCACTAGGTAGAAATTTATTTATTTACCTACTAATCAATGTTTTATTTAAATTGTATACCCTAGTGACAATTCAGAAATAGCCTATGCAGTATGTATTACTGATAACTCCCAGAAGTTGAGGTGTATATTCTTTGTTTTTAAGCTCCTAAAAGGAACGGGCTAGGGATGTAGTTCAGTGCCAAAGTGCAGCCTTGCCTAGCGTGTACACCTTTGGAGTCCATCCATGGGGGTGGAGCAGAAAGTGGTAAGATAAGGAGAAAAAGGGTGAGAAAGGCGTGGGGGGGAAGAAGGAAGGAAGAAAAGGTAATCTAAATATGATAATTATCTATAAGCTTTTTCAGAAAACAAATGTTTAGAAAATAGCTTACTATAATTTAGCAATAAGCAAACCATATTAGCATGTGATCTCTTTTTGAAGGAAACAAATCATGAGTAAAAAGAACTCAAAAGTAAAACCAGAAAAGGATACACTGTGACCAATGTACTACAGGAGCTGGAACCACCAAATTACTGAGGCTAATTAGCAAAAGATGTGCTCAAGGAGCAGAGCAGCGTAGACCCCAACTAGCTTTGAGGGGATCAAAACTAAACCTCAGCAGCCTTGTGTTGCTGGTAAAGCAATTTGTGTTGCCATTTGGACTTGGTTACTAAACCTAACTGCTTATGTACAACATAGACAT
Organism: Ellobius talpinus; assembly: GCA_001685095.1. NCBI lineage: Eukaryota > Metazoa > Chordata > Mammalia > Rodentia > Cricetidae > Ellobius > Ellobius talpinus. The sequence continues at coordinate 7,753 of LOJH01044733.1, read as the reverse complement.
CATGGAATGATTCGTTTATAGCACAGTAAGAGGTGTAGAGGTTTCTAAAATCTACTTTAAAAAAACTAAGGACATTCGAGAAGACAGATACTGCACGGTAGAGCTGTCTCTATCCTGCACTAGTAGCTTCGGAAGCTCCCCTTTTCCTATAGACCATGTTCGTCCTCTTTTTGCTGCATACGGGTGGCTTAAAATGTAGTTTTTATTCCTAATGTCCTTTGGGTGAAATTTGTTCACATTTGTTGATTTGATTCTAGGATTAAGTTGATAACTATGACTGTCAGTCATCTGAACATTTGCTAAATACTGAGACAAGTTATATTTTAAAGTTTACCGTGGCTACTGATGCTAAATATAGTATGTAACCTTGAGAAGACAAACTTGGGATTTACTATAATGGAGAAAGGGTTTTTATTACCTGTTTTTCTCTGAATTAAACTAGACAATGGGGGATGAAAGAGCCTCTCCAAGGGCTTAACACCAATCACCGTAGCTTCTAGCCGTTGACCCAAGTCACTCAGCTGTTTTCTGATGTATTTCTTTTGTGATCATCAGAGCTTGCCTTCCTGTTTTCCACATATTCTACCCTTCTCTTTCTTACTGTTGTGTTATGTAAGAACTAGTAATAGCAATTTCAATCAAATTAACTAAAGTTAAAATCTATTTTAAGATAGGTGTTGTGATCTTTAAAAATTATAGTTAAAATTTACTTAAAATGTAGAAAAAAATTGCCCATTCCACTCATGAGTTCATTTTAAGATTGTTCACTGAGGATCACTTTAAAATGCCGAGTTAAAAAAGTGGATTCCAAGGTTTTGGAGTTTTCAGATAATACCTATAAAGTTTAATAAAGTTCTTAAGCCTTCCATCTCTGTTGGTCTATTTTGGAAAGCATTCCAACTGCGCCTGTAAGCATTCTTTCTCTGTGCTGATTGGTAGACAGGGAGTAAACAGCCTACTGTAAACGGGCCCAATGCCAGCTGGCTCCAGGCAGCATCAAGCTTGTGACTTACAGTCAGGGTTAGGAAAATGCTTTTTAACTTGTTCATTTCCATTTCTTTAAACATGGGAGGGAAGGCACAATTGCACTAATATACTAAGGACCTTACAAGATCTTGTAGTGCTTACAAAGTAGTCAGAAATGTCATAGAAGTTATTAGTAAATTCACTGGAACCCAACCCCTCAAACATTGAAAATGAGAAGGTTTTTTTTAAAAGGCAGTTTTGGTATTTTATAAGGAATTTCTGAAATTTGCTTAACCTCCTTGTTGAATGTACTTGCAGTCAAATTTGGAGCTTCTTGGCCGTTTTTTAATATCAATTTATTGTCTACCAGTATTTGAGGGAGAAGATATGATATTTAGGAACTGAGGATTTTTCCATCTTTTTTGTGATAAAGTAAACAGATTATCTTGAAAAAGAGGAAAATACTTGATGTTTGTTGTCAAAGAAACATCCCACCTAACGCTTAGTTTGGAGCTGATGAACCACTGAACTGCCTACACTAGCTGAGTGTCACTCCCGCGTAAAAAGAGGAAGCCAAGATTCTGGGTAGTTTTTTGTTGTTATTGTTTGTTTGAAAAACTAGTCAAAAGATAATATATTCCTGAATATTCTATCACTTACTTTGCAACTCAGGAAACACTATACTTAGAGAATTTCATGGAACCAAATTATTGACTCAAAATTTTCTGAAGATTGCTTTGGATTTATTTACAGGAACAGGAAGTAAGGTCATGCATAAATGTTTACTTGTAAAATAGAGACTGGAATTTCTCCACATTGAAACTCACAAAACCTGAAATCTAAGAAAAGCACTTATTTTCCATAATAAGATCTTTAACATGCTGTAACATGGTAGTTTACATTGTAGCTCTTTTATACTTTTAAATGCTTTGTTCCATGCAGTGACACGCTAGAAGACCAGGTTAGACCACCAGAACCAATTCAAGCACTGTGAGTTGTACTTGTCAGTGAACCCACAATCATACAGTCTCTAGATATACACAAAGGACGCTGGGTTTAGATGGTCATTTTATCTGCTGTACTGGCTGATTTTGTGTGTCAGCTTGGCACAAGCTAGAGTCATCAGAGGAAGGAGCCTCAGCTGAGGAAATGCCTCCTTGAGATCCAGCTGTAAGGCATTTTCTCAGTTAGTGATCACTGGGGGAGGGGCCCACTGTGTGTGGTGCCATCCCTGGACTTCTCTTCCTGGGCTTCTTACAAGAAGGTGGGCTGAGCAAACCAAGGGGAGCAAGCCAGTAAGCAGGTCCTCTCCCTGGCCTCTGCATCAGCTCCTGCCTCCTGGATTCTGCCGTGTTTAAGTTACTGTCCTGACTTCCGTCAGCGATGAACAGCAGTGCTGAAGTGTAAGCCAAATAAACCCTTTCCTCCCCAGCTTGCCTGGTGTTTCATTGCAACAGAAACCCTAACTAAGACATCTGCTCAGTGTTAAAATATGAAAATAAATTTTAGAGGATATAGTATATTTTAGTGAGCTTTTGATTTTGTTCTCTGTAGCACTCTTTGCAAGCTTTCTTGACTTGTAGCATTCCCATTCCCCTCGGTGGGGAAATTCATGACATGTAGGTCAAAATTTGATTAGCTATTGTTATTGCTTATGCTAATGCCTTATTAAAATCAGCATAATGAGCATAGGTAATGATGTAAATGGTTCTACAAAAGTAGTTGTTAGACCTCCAAATTTGTCCAAATGAGTTGGCAGTGTAAGGACATAAATCAAGGTGCTGAGCTTGATTGGACTTAACTAAGTAATTCTGACAGAGACATCAAATAGAAATTAGTTTGATAGTCTGCGCCCAGTACTTAGCATATGAAGTACATGCTCTGTCACCTCTAAGTGACACTAAGACAATGGTGAGGACAAAGTGGATCTCATGGCTCGTCCCCAACTCAGAATTCCTCACCAGATACAGGACTTCCCAAAGCAGAGACTGGGAGATTGCCCCCCAGAGAGCCCTCAAAATTGTTGCATGAATAATAAAAACCCAGAGACAGATTTTGGGGTTCAACCTGAAGATCAGAGAAGCAAAGCAGCCAAGCCACTAGAGAGCTYTTATCTTTATGAAATCTTCAGACTGAAAGAGAGCAAGTTCCTGTCTCCTCCCGCCTTATAGTCCTCTTTAGTGCTGGGATTAAAGGCATGGGATATGGTATATGATTATATAACATATCCTTTGCAATAGCAAATAGTAATAAAGTTAAAGGCATGGGATATGGTATATGATTATGTAACATATCCTTTGCCTATGACATCATCCTTATCACCTCAAAGATTTGCTAGATGCTCCTGGTCTATCTGGAGTTAAAATTGTTTACAGCTGGGAAGTCATGGCACCAGCTAGTTCGGTGTCATGTGTTAGGCTTCCACTGGGGAAGCACCACTCATGTACCTTTCTTCTATTTCTTGTCTTTCTACTCAGCTGAGAATAGAGAGCCAGTGGTAACAGGATGGAAATGTTTCTGTAATAGATTAATATTATTAAATCCATTAAATTCTTGAACATCCCCCTTTGTTAGCCATGTGTTTCAACAATGAATATATTTCCTGACAAGTTTTCTGTTAGATGCTGTTTATCCAGTCTGTCAGACTTATTAGAGACCCAGACCCATACCTTAAGAAGAAAATCATTCTCATCTGCATAACCGTAATTTACATTTTGACTCTTTAAATGTAGTTAATTTTTTAAAGGTGGAATTTTAAGGCAGATTTTTGAATCATAGGCAATATGAATGGACTTGAAGATTGGGACAAGTAATGGGGTGGGGTTGAATATCATGTAAAGGGGTTTGGATTTTACCAATATTGCGAGACCTTATGAACCACATAAGATGATCCTAACAGAGCTGATGGCAGTGAAGACTGCTAAGGTGATAACAGCCATGATCTGATCATATCTGTATGTGTGGATGGTAAGGGTAGAGTGCAGAACCCACTGAAGATGAGAGGGTTACACTCTATCAAGGCAACAGCGAACGATGATGCTTCTGAGCCAGACTGCTCTGCTCCATGCTGTACCTTAGAAAATACTACTCTGGCAGCTGGGGATAGAATAAACTCTCTCGCGCTTGTGTGTGTGTATATGTGTG
>LOJH01044732.1:0-14062 GCA_001685095.1 Ellobius talpinus | reverse complement strand
GGTCGAGGGGCATTTAGGTTGTTTCCAGGTTCTGGCTATGACAAATAATGCTGCCGTGAACAGAGTTGAGCACATGTCTTTGTGGTATTATTTTTTATTTTTCAATGGAAACAAAGGATTATAACAGGCATTTCCATGACAAAAAGATGACTCTAAGACAATGAAGAGTAAAACTGCAACACATGGGCTAAATACTTTCCACTCTCATTATTACCATCAGCACTTTGCTCCAGCTTCCAACAGAACAAGAGCTGGGGCTTAATAAAAAAATATTTTAATGGGGCTGGAGAGATGGCTCAGCAGTTAAGAGCATTGCCTGCTCTTCCAAANCATATACACAGAATATTGGATATATAATAAATCAATAAATATTAAAAAAATATTTTAGTATGGACTTAAGCACAGTGGTTAAGAGAGACAATGCAAGTGTGATAATGGCCACCTTTAATCCCAACAGATGCCGGCAGAGCTCTGTGAACTCAAGATGCGCCTGGTCTACATATCAAGTTCCACCCAGGCCAGGACTACATAGGGAGACCCTGTCTCAAATGAGGGTGTGTGTTGAAGTAAGTATGACATCCAAGAATATAGGTGTAGGCTTCTTGAGGAGTCAGTAAGATAAATCCATAGTTATGGGCTCTGGAAGGGAGCCATATAATTATTTAGCATTGATCATATATCCCATCTTGATGGCTCTTAGGTTGTGTCTCAAAAGATTCCTAATGTGCCCTTCCCATAAGTAGGATGGGTGAGGAAGCTCTGGGAATGCCTTGGATGGCAATCTGGTAAAGCAAAACCAGAAATTACTAATGTTGCACAAGAGATTTAGTTTACGTCCTTTCCCTGTAAACCAGGTTGATGAGATTTCTGGAAAATTGCAGGTTTATAGCTGGGAAGAGGAAGACCTTTAGCAGTTGTTAAATGTGCTAGATTTCTTGCTTCTCTACTGGCAAAAGGCTGGGAGTGGGGGGGAAGGAAGGCTCTCCATTTTTCTTCTCATGCCCCCCTCCCCAATTTTCCTCTTTCTTGCCTGCTTCGTTGCCTCTTGGTTCTAAATTCACCCTTCCATATACCTGGCCTCCGAGTTAGGGACTGCAAACTTCTTTACTCCTAGAGGCAGCATTAGGTTACCAGGCAGCCTCTTTGCTAGCGAAAGTGGGCACATCAGCCTGGAGTGGGAGTGGGTCTGGGGCAGATGCCAATTTGGCTAGAGTTATAAAGAGTGGGTGGGTGGAGACATGGTCTATCAATGGTGTCCAACTCTAGACAGGGAACCCCAAGGAAGTACAAAAGGGCTACACATTCAGACACAAAATTGTGAACTTAAAACATTGAGGTGCTTTTTAAAATATTTGTTTTTAGAGTGTTTGCCTGTGCACCGCGTGCGTTCATGGAGCCCATGACGGTCAGAAGAGGGCATCGGATCCGCAGGAAATGCAGTTACAGGTGTGAGCTGCCATGTGGTTGCTGAGACTCAAGTCCAACTTTTCAGGAAAAGCAGCCTGCATTCGTATTCGCTGAGGCCCAACATTTTTTTTCACACTTGTTTTGTTTTGTTTTGCTGAGACAGGGTTTCTCTGTGCAGCCCTGGCTGTCCTGGAACTCACTCTGCAGACCACGAAGGTCGAAACTCAAGAGATCCGCCTACCTCTACCTTCTGAGTGCAGGGATTAAAGGCCTGCGCCACCACCGCCAGGAAGTGGTTTTCACACTTTTAAAGGATTGAGCTTATTTTGAGGTGTCTATAACTAGCTTGGTCAATTGTCCGGTGTGAATGCTATAGATGACAAGGTCCTGTAGCGATGACATGCAAAATGAACATTAAGCTCACAACCCTCGGCCAGGGTGGATACCCCTAGGTGGTCCAAAACAATTCTACGTGGTTCGAAAACGCGAAAACGTCTGACGCCCCCTGGTAGGCACCACTACACGCCCAAAGTCCCATCGAATCAGATGCGGGCCAGGGATATCAGAACCAGCACTGCTCACCGGCCAGACTGACAGCCGCGCTATCCCCCACCCTCCACGGGTGGACCCGGGTGGGTCACGCATTCTCCACTGTCGGGAAGTGCCACCAGCTCTAGACCCCTCTAACTGGCTGGGGCCTTTCTCGTTGGTACATAAGCCGACGCCCCAGGGCGGACGCTCCTCTGGCGCCAGGGGGCGAGCGGCTGCTCAGGGGACCTTCTGGCCTGCGGCGGCAGCTCGACTGCTCCGAGGAGGGCCAGGTGAACCCCTGCGTTTCACCGCAACGTGCGGGTATCGTTTGAGCTACTACCATGGAGGTGCCGGTCGACACCGAGCCTCGGCAAGCTGGCGGAGGACTAGGCGTGGCCAGATCCACGTCCTCCGGCCGTGCAGCGCGTGCCTCGGCGATACCCTGGGCGCGCTTCTCTGCCTGGCTGGAGTGCGTGTGCGTGGTCACCTTCGATCTGGAGCTGGGCCAGGCGCTGGAGGTAAGCTATGGGCTGGTCAACCCTCCAGAACTGTCCCCGTGCCTCTTCTTAGGCGACCTGAACCTCTCCCGTCGCCCCTCCTCTCCGGACGTCCCTCCTCTCCCGATGCCCCTCCCCCCATGCTCCTCCCTTCCCTGGCCTGCACCCCAGATGCTTTTTTCCTCCCAGTCATTTCTCAACGCCTCGCGCCCACCCTCCAGGAAGCACATCCTATGGCCTCCTGGCCTGTATTCTTCCTGCTTGGTCTAGGGTCCTCTTAGGCGCCTCTCTGAATACTTTGTATCCTCAGGCTGACCTTTCCCCCACTTCTTTGGTCTAGTGACTAGCTTAGCGACCTCCTCTTTCTTAACCCTCTTCCTTACTGACTGCCACCTCTCCAAGAGGAGCCTCTTTAGAGTTCTAAAAGCACTTCCCTGACCAAGAAAGAGACGGTCTTCAAGGCCTGGCTGCCTACCCATCAATATATCTTCCGCAACATTTTTCGTGGCCCTTTCCCCAAAGAGGCAAAAATATCTCCTGCCCTCAGTTGCTCAAGCCAGAGTCCTAGGGTTCCTCTCCCCACAGGTTTCACATTGTGTTTGCCGCAGTCTCCAATGTCGTCCACAGTTCATGTCTGAATTTCCTGCTAAAAATCCTATGGCATTCATCTTTCACTTAGAATCAGATCCAAACTCTGTGAGGCCCTGCTTGGCCCCTCTGTTTTGAGCTCTTCACAACCTTTGGCGTCTGGTCACCAGCTGTGTGCAGCTGGGCAGGGCCTTGGGCTTTTGATGTAGTCTTCCGGCATGAGGGCCTCCATCCCACCTACACATAAAGGCATCCTCTCTTCTAGATAAATGAAAATATCAGCCAGACATAGTGGTGTTTGCAAACCCAGGAGGCTGAGGCAGGATCGTGAGTTTGAAGTTTATATGGTGAGTTCCAGAGTAGCCTGAGCTACAGAATCGTACTTGTATCTGAAGAAAAGAAAGAAAGAAAGAAAGAGGAAGGAAGGAAGAAAAAAAGATAGCATAGTGGCACGTGTCTTGAATCCCAGTGCTCTGGAGGCAGAGGCAGGCTGATCTCTATGAGTTCAAAATCAGCCTAGTCAACTTAATGAGTTACAGCCAGGGCTGCACGGTGAGACCTTGTCTCAACAAAAAAAGAAAACAAAACAAAAACCACCAGAAAGATAGGAGAAGAGGAGGAAGAAGAAAATGTTTCCGGCTCAGTGACTCAGGCTCAGTCAGTGAGCCCTTGTCAGGGCAGGTTCAGCCAAGATAATGTCCATGTTCTAAAGGGCCTGACACAAACCAGGCAACTGACCATCACAGCAGGTCTGCTGTAGGTGGAGGTGTCACAGAGGCAGATCATGATGTCAAAGGGACCCGTGAGAGCCTGAGAGGTGGTGAGCGTGGCTGAGGTAAGACTGAAAAGTGACCCTTGAGACATCTGCTGCAACGTACCTTTGTGGTTGGGAAATGCTATGGCCCGGATGATCTGAGAGGCTAGAGGTCTAAAATCTTCTAAACAGAAAAGTATAATTCTTTTTTGTTGCGGGGGAGTGTGTGTTTTGGGACAGGGATTCTTCTGTGTAGCTTTGGCTGTCCTGGAACTCACTCTGTAGACCAGGCTGGCTGCAAACTCACAGAGATCCACCTGCCTCTGCCTCCTGAGTGGGTGCTGGGATTAAAGGTGTACACCACCCCCAACAGGCCACACATACTTTTTTGTTTGTTTGTTTTTTGTTTTTTTTTTTTCGAGACAAGGTTTCTCTGTAGCTTTTGGTGCCTGTCCTGCAACTAGCTCTTGTAGACCAGGCTGGCCTCGAATTCACAGAGATCTACCTGCCTCTGCTTCCTGAGTACTGGTATTAAAGGCGTGTGACACCACCGCCTGGCTTCACACATACTTTTTTGTTTTTTGAGAGTCTTTGTAGCTGTCCTAAAACTCACTGTGTAGACCAGGCTGGCATTCCATTCACTTATATTGGCTTTTTGAGGGATGAGTCCCCTGAAACCTTCTTCAGGCTCAATGCCTTGGCTTCTGAATACTGGGATTGAAGTACTCCACAGGCTTACGGCATCCGCCGAGCTGTTCTTGTCGTGGACGGTGTTACCGCAGGCAGATACAGATTCACCAAGTGCTCTGTCTTCCCCTACAGCTAGTCTATCCGAGTGACTTCCGGCTCACAGATAAGGAGGTAGGTTCTAGACTTCTTGGGAATGGGTGTCCCCAGGAGTGAGCCAATCCTCACTGGGCTCTGTTTGTTTCAGAAAAGCAGCATCTGCTACCTGTCCTTTCCAGACTCCCACTCAGGTAGATAATCCCACATTCTCTGAACACTGGCTCTGGGGCTGGAAGGTCATGGGCAAAAGGTGGAGTGATGGGGCCAGTGGTATGTAGGCTGCTAGCAGTAGATGAGGCACTGTAAGGATGGACCCTCACCAGACCCCAGCTGCAGCAAGATAGCCAGGTTCTCTAAAACCCATAGACAGCCATAGATCTGGGCAATTGTGGAGTAGATTTTCCTGTCCCAGGCCAACTGAGCCAGGCTCCTGCAGGGAAACTGAAGATGGTTCTCTGTGTGGATTCATCCAAGACCCTTATGTGGTGTATAGGATCAGGATAGGAGTCTGTTAGGAAACAGATTGTCAGTTTTCCCTTGAGTGGGCATTTACTCTTGTGCAACAGTCCTCACCCTGACAATGGGAGGTGAGTCTCCCATTCACGAATGTGTGGTGGGGCTGCCTCTTTTCAGGATGCCTTGGAGACACTCAGTTCAGTTTCCGCATGCGTCAGTGTGGAGGTCAGAAGAGCCTCTGGCATGGTGACGACAGGCCTTATAACAGCAAGGCCCCCTTGGCACTGCAGGTGAGTAATGGGATGTCTTGTATGTCTTCTTTCCTTTTACTAGGGGCTCCTGGCTCCTGTCTGTGAATATCTTCTTTAAAGCCCCTGGGCTTGTGGAGTAGAAGTGCTCCCAGCCCCACCCTGGGAGCCCTGCTCTGATCATGCGCTGGGGTCTCCACCTGGGCCAGCTCTTATGCGGTTCACTAGGGTCATTAAAGTTGATTCTGTTGATCATGTCACCCTTGCTGGGCACCTGTGTGATTAAATAAGCCATGGCTCAGTGAGCAGAGGCCTGTAGGGCCTCCTGAGACCTTGAGGCACTCTCATGTTGGCTAAGTCCTTTCTGTGTCAGCAGATGTCCCCTAGACCTTCTGAACCAGAGAACCCTAGGTCCTGCTGTGGTAGAGAAAGGGCAGGAGCTAGTCTCAGACAGCTGCCTCCTAAATCTCCTGGATTCTTAGGTTTGCTTTTTTTTTTTTGCAGGGGGGGTATTCAAGACAGGGTTTCTTTGTATATCCCTGGCTGTCTTGGAACTAGTTCTGTAGACCAGGCTGGCCTTGAACTCATAGAGATCCGCCTGCCTCTGCCTCCCAACCCTAACCCTGAGTGTCTGGACTAAAGGCATGTACTACCATGCCCGGCCTTTGGTTTCCTCCTTAACAGCCCCTGTGTATGTCACCCTGGATCTTGTTAATGGCCTGTGTAGGGCCTGGCTTAACACTGCACTCCTTACAGAGAGAGCCAGCGCACTACCTGGGCTATGTGTACTTCAGACAGGTGAAGGACAGCTCTATGAAGAGGGGCTACTTCCAGAAGGTGAGCTGCCTGCCGCTGGGAGGTAACAAATGGTGGACAGTTGGGGGACAGCTAGTGAGAAGCTCTGAGCCTCCAGGGTGCCTACCCATCTGCAGCCCACCTGGGTAGCAAAACCAAGGAGGAGCCACCACTTGGCCCAGTTCTTCCTGAAGCCTTTCTTGGCCTAGTATGGCACTTGAGGCCTTTCTGTCCTTGGGCCCCGAATATCCCAGCTCCTCGAGTCTTGCTGATGTCTTCATACTGCCAGGGTGAGGACAATTTAGCCAGCTCACATTTGCCTCTGTAGGCCCCAGGCCCAGTCCTAACCCTGCTTGTCACCAGGGGTTATCTACTCTGTGGTTATCTATACTAACTTAGGGTGCAGACATCAGGCTTTCTCTTGTCCAATCCTGATACATGAGTTAGGCTATTCTGTGGCAGCTGTCCCATAGGATGGTGGGGATGTGCTGCCCTGACCAGCTCTGGGTAAGCATGGCTTCAGGGCTGCCATGAGCTACTGAATTATAGGAGCGATGCCTGTAGCTGAATGCCCTCTGATTGGCCCTGTATCATCACAGTCTTTAGTGCTGGTGTCCCGCCTGCCATTTGTCCGGCTGTTTCAGTCACTCCTAAGCCTGATCGCCCCTGAATACTTTGAGAAGCTGACACCCTGCCTGGAAGCAGGTAAGTGGTCATCAGACATGGCCGACATTGTCTCATCTCAGTCCCTTGGAAGGGCTTCTGACATCGGCCGCCTGTGTCCACAGTTTGTAATGAGATTGACCAATGGCCAGCCCCCATGCCTGGGCAGACCCTGAACCTACCTGTCATGGGAGTCGTCATTCAGGTGAGGACCAGCTGAAGAGTAAGCCGTGCTGGTGTTGGTGGTGGTGACACTCTACTCCCTTTCTGGCAGCTGCTTCCTTCCTCCCTAGGTGCGCATCCCATCCAGGGTGGACAAGCTGGAACCCAATCCGCCAAAGCAGTGTGACCAAGAGGTGGGGGATGGGGTAGAAGGAGCTGGGCCTTAGCTTGAGCCTTGTCCCTGGGCTTGGGTGATTATTGCCTCTGCCTCACCAGCCTACTTTGTTGGTGGCCAAACCTAGGCAAAGCCATGGTGGTGACCAGCATTTTCTGTATGGAGCCTGTGCTGGGGGGAAGGGGATGGCATGGGGCAGGGGCTGCAGGATTGTCATCAGATAGAACATTCACATTGGCCTGACCTACACTCCCTTCACTTCTCAGAACCTGCTGCCAGCCCCAGTCGTCCTCACTAGTGTCAATGAACTGGATCTGTTTAGGTGAGCCCCGTAGGGTACCGTAGGCTACTCTGAGGGAGCCTACCCACAGTCATACACACACACAAGTGTGTATGTCATGCAGGGCACAACTTGTCAAGAAAGGCTGCTCATCCAAGTGATTCTTGAGGAGCCCTCTTACCCAAGTGTCTGACTTAGGGAAAATGGACACAGTGGACAGGAAGGTTCTGTGCCCAGAGAGCTTGTTAGGGAGACTTTTGCTCTCTAAGGCTGCCCTTTGTGCCTTTCTAGGGATCTTCAAGGGATCCTGGACTTTGAGATTATCTTGTTCCATTCTGGGCACAATAGGAACCAGGACTTTAGTCTGGAGGCATAAGAGGAAATAGGAATAACAGAGCCCTTGATTGGTAGACTCCCTGGGGCTCTGGATCTGCAGCCCCTCACAGGCAGGGTCCAGGTCAAGCCCCCTAAGCCAGCACTAGCTCAGGTGGTCTGGCAGAACATGGAGTAACTTTGATGACTTGAGACATCCCTTGCTCTTGGACCATCCTTACTACTGTCTTTGGGAGAGGTAGTGCCCTGTGCGCACCACAGCTCCTTTGAGCTACCTGACTGACCCAATTGCTCCCCTGAACCAGATGCTTCCGGCCAGTGCTAACTCATGTGCAAACCCTGTGGGAGCTCATGCTCCTTGGGGAGCCCCTAGTGGTCCTGGCACCCTCGCCTGATGTGTCTTCAGAACTGGTGCTAGCCCTGACCAGGTACAAACTTTACCTACTAGACTGTCATGGCTGTGCTTGGTTACCCAGCCGTATACATTCTTTCTTGCCATACCCCACAGCTGCCTACAGCCCCTGAAGTTCTGCTGTGACTTCCGCCCGTACTTCACCATTCACGACAGTGAGTTCAAGGAGCTCACAACACGAACACAGGCTCCGTAAGTACATGTCCTCCCTTCCCAGCCTCACACACTACCTCCCCTAGGCCTCTCTCTGCCTCTTCTCTCTTTCTCTCTCTAGACCAAACGTGGTCCTAGGAGTCACAAACCCTTTCTTTATCAAAACACTCCAGCACTGGCCTCATGTCCTCCGAATTGGGGAGCTCAAGATGTCAGGTGAGAAGACCAGGGGCTATAAGCCTCACTGGCTTGAAACCTAAGGTGAGGGTCTATATCCAATACCGCTGAGGCCATAGGCATCGGCAGAGTTGTGGGTCCAAACCTTGGCTACTGTGTGTATTTCACAGGGGACCTTCCTAAGCAAGTCAAGCTTAAAAAACCCTCGCGGCTGAAGACCCTCGACACCAAGCCAGGTCTGTGCTTCCCCTTTGGGCTGCAGCCCCGTCTACTCTGGTAAAGCCTGTCCTGGACTTGGTAGATTCCTCCAGTGGGGATGGCCAGGCCTTCTGACTCTTTTTCTTTGTACTCAGGCCCCGTGGTGGCAGGTGGGGGGACATTGTCTTCTTTAGCAGGTCTCTTGAGTCTCAGGACGGATGGGTGAGAGATGTGCAGGTTCTGTCAAGGGAATGGGGCTGTAGGCAGATCAGACTGCCATCTTCATCATCAGTAGAGCTGTGGGAATGTGGAAGGAGGCTGAATGGACAGCCACAGCTCTGACCTCCTGTCAGGCCTCTACACCTCATATACTGCCCATCTCCACCGGGACAAAGCACTGCTTAAACGGCTGCTCAAGGTATAGGCTATTGGGTAGGGCCTGGACGTGGGTCCTCGGTGTGGTGTGAAGGATGCTGGATACCAGCCAATGCTGAGACTCAGTTCCCTGCTTCCTGTTGCAGGGCGTCCAGAAGAAGAGGCCATGGGACGCACAAAGTGCCCTGCTGAGGCGGCACCTCCTAGAACTCACACAGAGTTTCATCATTCCCCTGGTGAGATCAGCAGGGTGTGCCAGCAGTAGGCGTGAGGGGAAATAGGAGGGGTGCTGAGAGCAGAGGCTGTGACAGCAGGGCTCGTGGCTCGCATTTTCCTTGTCCCTTACCCTCTAGGAGCACTACATGGCCAGCCTCATGCCACTGCAGAAGAGCATCACACCCTGGAAGGTAGAGTCAAGGGAGTTCTGGGGAGGGTCATTTCAATCCCCATACCAAGAAGGGAAGGCCCAAGACGAATGTCTGCATGGAACAGAGAAGATAGTGTGATGCAGAAAGCCACCAGGGCATGAAGTTGACCTTGTGCCTGCCAGGCATCCCACACAGGGCAGAGAAATGAGGACTGCAAGGAGGGATACTGACAGAACTCCTGAAGGGTGGTCCAGGGATCTGCCCCACGCAGGATAGGGTGAAGATCTTCAAATACATCCTGGAGGGAGGGTTCCATCCCGCTGAAAGGTAGGACCTGTCTGCCTGTGCTCTTTAACACCCAGCTCATGTTAACTTTGTCTCAGAGCCCCCCCCAGATCTGCCCCTTCCGCCAGGATGATTTCCTGCGTAGCCTGGAACACGCGGGACCCCAGCTCACCTGCATCCTCAAGGGCGACTGGCTGGGCCTCTACAGGTGGGAAAACATCGGGCACAGGCTGCTGTGGGTGCCCCAAACATATAGGCCAGCTCCTCAGGTGCCCCTTGCCCATCACAGGCGTTTTTTCAAGTCCCCCCATTTTGATGGCTGGTATCGGCAGCGGCATAAAGAGATGGCCCAGAAGCTGGAGGCTCTACACCTGGAAGCTATTTGTGAGGCGGTGAGGGAAGGCAAAGGGAGGGGGATAGGTACAGGCCCAGGGGAGGTGGGAAGCCTGGTGAGAAGAACCTGAAATGTCCCTAGCAGAACATTGAGGCCTGGATGAAGGACAAGTCGGAGGTGGAAGTGGTGGACCTAGTCCTGAAACTTCGAGAAAAGCTGGTGAGAAACCTACCCAGCCTCCACCTGCCAGGCCAGAAGTATGCCCACCCCTTACTACCACTGTCCCTCCAGGTGCGGGCACAGGGCCACCAGCTCCCTGTGAAGGAGGTGACACTGCAGCGGGCTCAGCTGTACATTGATACAGTTATTGGCTCCCTGCCCAAGGACCTACAAGCAGTCCTGTGCCCTCCCTAGGACAGAGCCAACTTATGTGGTCCTGAAGGCCTAAGTCTGCCAAGTTCCCTCTCCTGTGAAGGCAGGCCTCCACCACGCTGGGGGCTCCCAGCCTTGGGCTCCTACCTCAGCCCCCTCCCGGAACCACCTCTGTCCCAGCAGTAAAAATGACATTTGGAATGACAGTCTGGTCCCTGACTATGGGGGGATTCTGTGCTGGCACTGCCTTGTTCCTTCCTGGAACCCACCTGTCCTCTGCAGCTGTAACCCTTACTGATGTAGGTGCCTTCACCACCTGCCACCTCTTGGCGCCCATCTGCCCACACTTCAGGATGCCTTGTGCTGTGGGTCCTTTAGCCCAGCAGGCTTCCCAGCTCAGAGCAGAGGGAGGCAGCTGCCAGGGCCAGCCCCTCTTCTTTACACTCCACTCATTCTGTCTTCTGGGGAGTGATGGGTACTTTGCCTAAATCTCCTTCCTGCTGTGACTGGTCAGCATGAGGGAGTAAGGAATGGCTATAGGACTGGGTGCCCACTCAGAAAGCAAGCTCAGGCTGGTTTTTTTTTTTTAGGTCCTCACCACAGTCCTTGTTCCTTTTCTTGGAACACCCCCCTGGACACCTGCTCCATGCATTTCACCCAGGCTGCCAAGGGAGACTCCAGCTTTCCCCTCATGTCTGCCCTTCCCCTTGAAGCTTGAAAGCTTTGGGCTATAGCCTAATGTTGCATTCTCTGCTGTCTTGTCCTTAGGGTACAGTTGGTCTTGGAGGTACTGTTCTGTGGTCTTCATAGGAAAGGGCTAGCCTGTGTGATCCCAGGGACCTAAGGCTGCCAAGCTTCCCTCCCCCTTAAGGGTGTATCCTGGTTTCAGCACCCCTTCTAGAACTACTTTGGTCCCAGCAGTAAAAATGGCATTTGGAACCATAGCCTGTTCCCTTAATGTTGGAGGACTCTTTGCTGGCCCTGTCTCGCCCCTTCCTGGATTGGATACTGTTGTGCAATGACCCCCCAAGCCCGAGTTTGGTACAATGAGCTGCAATGTTGCAACCCAGCACAAAATTAGGGCTCTTGGGATGGTGCAGACCAAAGTGAGGAACCAGAGTTGCAGCCAAACCCTGCTGAGTATCAGAAACCTGTAGGAGGGTCTCCTACCACTCAGACTAAATCTGCGAGATCAGGCCACGTCACTGGGCAGTGTCAGGCAGTAGCTGGGAAAGAGGGGCATTAAAAAGAGTGGGCTGTATACCCTGTAATGCTTTAAGGGGTGTTGGCAAAGTAAGCTGATGCAGAGCTGTATGATGAGCTTTTGCTTTTTTCTAGAACTCCCATGTAGCATGACTGCAACCCGTTCTGGGTTCTTTAGGACTACTTTGATCAAACCCTCAAGTATGTTTTGCCTTGCCCTTCTGCACTGATCCTGGCTAAGTCCAGGCGTAACAAAGGCAGTCAGTCCATTGTAAACAGTGCCAGCCCTGTTTCTAAATCTTTGTACGGTTCTCTCATTTACCCCCCTGACCTCAGCCTATAGCCTGTCACATTGTATCCATTTTACAGATGAGGAAACAGACAAGATAGATAGGATGGTGTACAGTGAGCCAGATCAGTCTAACTCAGTGTCCAGTTAGAAAACAGCAGAGGCAGGTGGAGGTGGAGACCTTGGCATTAGGAAGAGTGACCCTGAGTACCCGTTGGAACAGGGTGCCAGCGTCACCACCAAAAGCCTGGTCTCTAAGGGATCTTCAGAAATATGGCATCTTCCACTGTGACAGATGGAGCTCCCAGGCTATGGGGACAGCAGAGTGCTAGCCATTTGGAGTCTGCGAAACTGTGCCTTTGGTATACCCAGCCTCCTACCCAAGTATACAGTGGCCAGTTCTGAGGCCCTCAGGTCTTAGTGGTCCCACCCTAAAGAGCATATCTCAAATGCCACTGCAATGTGTGTTTCTCATGTTTTCCTTTCACTTTCTGAGGGCTGTTATACAGTAAGCTTCAGAGTGGCTCCCATGGACCTCAGCCACCATCCACCTAGGACTGTAACTAGCTTCTGCCCTGGCAGTCGGTGATGCCCAAAACACTGGACATGGGACTCTGGAAACAGATTAGGGGAGGTGGGAGGGTGTGGACACAACAGCACTGCTTAGGGCATAGACCCAAGGCTGACACGTGTAGGACAAGGAAAGTTCCTGTCCCTTTTAGGGGCTTGTCCTGGCTACTGGGTAGTTTACAGCCTGGGGCCTCCTACCAGCTACATCCTCTTCTACTCTTGCTCTCCCAGGATGGGATCAGCTCTGAGTTAGAGGGGCTTCTGTCCGTAGTAGGCTTAAACCTTCTAGTCCCTGCCAAGGACAGGGCCTGGAGGGAAGAAGACAGATGGCTACAAGGAGGAGCTCCCCTCCCCCCAAGCCCAAGGTCCCTCATGGTTAAGATGCCTGGATGCCTGGATAGTGAAAAACTAGTCCAAGAGGCTGTGATCTGCAGGGCTCCCTTTTGTGGCAAGTAGGAGAGATCTGAGTGAGCATTCAGGCGATCTAGGAGGGCTGGGTGGAGGTCATGAGGCATCCAGCCCCAGGGACAGACCGGAAGGACAGGAGGGTTCTTTTACCCTCCTGCTTCCTGCCTTCTATTTTGAGCCCTACTCAGTTTGGAATACTGACTGGCCTTCCCACAACTTTGGTATTAAAATATCTTTTTGTCATACAATACTTGTCTTAATTTTTTGATACAGAGTTTGCAGCCCTGTGAATAGCTGGGTGTTTTGGAGTCCCTTGGTGTGCACGGGGGGGGGGTTGCTGGAGAAAAGAAAACGTGAATAAAGCCTGGCTGCTTGGCAATGGAGCCAGTCCATCTTGCTCAGAGAGAACCTGTGAAGACCTCAGATTTGTAAAGTCTTTTGGTTGGGGAAGGCTTAAGAATTAGGGCAGATCCCCCAAGTTTGGGGAGGAGATGTCTGAGGAAATAGGAAGTAGGCAGTCTTCAGGGAAGGCAAGTTTTGGTGGAGGGGATAGATACCCCCTGGGGGGTAGACACGAGCTGAGATTTGGGGACTAGTCCCAAACCCTGTTCTGAGACAGTAGGATCATTGCCATGTTAAAAATCCATGGGACCTCAGCATGGGTGACTTGGAGACCAGAAGTAGGAACCCTACGGAGTGGTCCTGTCCCACCTTATAGATGAAGGCTTGGGGGTCGGTAAGGCCCAGATATGCCGGGCCGGGGAACTAGGAAGGAGAGCAATAAGGGCAGAGTTCCAGCTATTCTGTAGGAGACTGAGCGGCTAGGATCCTGAAGAATCAAGTCCAGCAGCCCTCATCATCGGGAACGGCACGAACGTGGTCCGCCTGTTGCCAATCTGGTGGTGAGGTTCCTTGCGCCCCGCCCATCTCAAAAGAGGAACACTTGAGGCCTCGGTCTGGCCCAGCCGAAGCCACCCACTAATGCCGGGCCGCGTGCGCCATTCAGTTCGGCCTGAGGCACTCCCGGGGTGGTGCCCAGCCTCAGCAAACTCCTCTGATGGGGCGGTGGGGGTGGGGTGGGAGACGCAAGCAACTGCAGCAGGCGAGGCGCGCGGATTACTACAGGGCACGAACGACCAAGCAAACCATTGCGCTTTAGTGGCTCTGAGCCGGGGGAAACGCGGGGTACACTAGGGACGCCAGCCGCCCCTCCTAACCTCCCTCGGCTAGCCTCTATCCCTTA